>CM046424.1:14662454-14777454 GCA_025506505.1 Flaveria sonorensis
TATATTTTTGAATATCTCTAAGGTTTAAAATGAGTTTCAATATCCTTTGAAAATACAAGGATATCATCAATATAAACAATAATAAATTCACTATAAGGAATGAAAATGTCATTCATAATATTTTGAAATTCTGAAGGGGCATTTTTAATCCAAATGGCATAACATTCCATTCGTAATGCCCAACAGGTACTGTAAAAGCAGTTTTATACCTGTCTTTTTCTTCAATTTGTATTTGCCAGTATCCTGACTTTAAGTCAAATTTAGAAAATATATTTGACTCATATAATTTATCTAATAAATCTTTCTTATTAGGTATAGGATACCTAATCCATTTTAGTACTTTATTTAATGGTTTATAATTAATAACCAGTCTGGAATGTTTATTAAATAAAAGGCTGTACAAGACCATGGAGATTTGAATCTCTTCAAATTTTATTAAAAGAGATTTTATCTCTTGTTTACATAATTCCATATATTCGGAATTCATTTGACAAGGTCGAGCCTTAGTCGGAATCTGACTTTCATTAAAGTTTTCTTCATATGGAAGTGAAACAATATGTTTCTTTCTATCCCAGAAAGCATTGGGATGATCATTACATATTTGTAGACTAAAATGGTGTTCTATTAGTTTAATTTTCTTGTAATTTGGATTATCTAATTTTTCTGAATATTTAAAGAAAATATTCTTTTTGTAAAAATTCAATTTGACTTATTTGTGCTCTTATCAAGTCATCTTTAAATTATTTAATGTCCTTATTATTGGATTAGAAATAAATTAAAAACAATTTCTTTTCCTTCATACGTACCAGTTATTCCAGTACGGTCTACATTTTTTAAAGGAAATATTTATCAAAGAAAGGGCTTCCAAGTATAACTTGGTTACCTAAATTTTTACCAATACAAAACTTGTACTAATACAAGTATATTTTGACAAATAAAAGCTTGAGGGATTTATAATTTACCTCTAATTTTCCTTTCCCAGCATGGCTGAGAGTATGTGTAGTTTATGATAATATTTTGTAGGAATTAATCCTTCCTGTATACAATTTAATCTGCACCACTATCAAAGAGTGCAACGACTTCTATTAAGAAATCATTACCTATTAGTAATTTAATTTTTCCATGCCACTTTTGAGAAGTAATTATTTCTCTTTATTTTTCAGATATAATCTGATTCTTCTATTGGTGTATATTTAGTTTATTTTTCTCTAGACATATTATTCTATTGTCTAATCTTTATTATTTTCTTGTAAAATTTTTCTTTGATTTTAAATTATCAATTTCTCTTTTTAATTGTTGTATATCAACGGTTTTTTATCTTTATTTCTCTGATTTACTGAATTTTTAATTCGCCAGAGAAAACGGTTTTGGATTTTTAGGATTTGAACAAGAAGGACCTTCTTCTTGTTTTCCATAAATGAAGAGATTATTCTCTTTAATTGTGGATCATCTACCACTTTTAATAATTCAAGTATTTCACTTGTTAAAACATTTATTTCCATATTTTGGAATTGTGAAATTATTTTATAAATGTTTTCTTCTTCTTCTTCTGAAGTATTATTACAACAGTTGTTTTTACAACAGTTTTCTTCTTCAGAGGAAGAATATAGACTTTCATTTTCTAAAATATTTAAATCTTCATTAGAAGATTGATCAGATTCGGTATCTGATTTTAAAAGTATTTTTGAGATTTGATTTTTAAATCTTCATCTTCTAGCTTATTAAGCTTTTTTCTAACCAGCAAGTTTTTTCTGTGTGACCTATTTTGCACATTTTTACAGATTAATTTTGACCTATAAGTCTTATACGAAGGCTTATTTTCCTCGTCTTTTTGAATTCTTTTATTTTTTCTATCTTCCCTTTTCCTCTTTCTTTTATAATGTTGGTAGGGATTAGATTTCTTATCTTTTTAGTTTATTTGAGGTTCCTTCTATACCAAATTGACTACAGAATTCACCTAATTGTTTCTTTCATTTAAAGAATGTTTTTTAATTTGTTGGTTTAATTTAATTTCATTGCATAAATTAAACCTTCTTGAATACAAGTTCCTATTAACTTGCCGTAAGTATAATCATCATAATTTATACTTATTCCTCCTTTCTTAGGTTATTCCTAACTCTTTCTGCAAAATAGATAAGGAAGGCATCTACGAATTTTGACTTCCAATGTGAGCTATTAGACTCAGGGAGTTCCATAACTCTACTTAAGAAAGTGTCTTTATACCACCTAAAAGATGTTAGGGTTCTACACTTAAGATTTTGTAGAAGAGTCCTAATATTCTCTGAATTATCAGACCATCTGCTGTAAAGTGTTCTATAATATTAACAATTAATGTATAAACTGAGTTGTTTTCAATAACACCATTCTCCTCTTTTGTACTATTGAGGATTTCTGTCTATCTGAATCTGATAGATAATTATCCCACCAACCTTTAAGTTGGCCTGTAAACCTGATATAATCATCTGAGATATTGTCTTAACTGTATTCTTATTGTTTTGACAAATAGTGCTATACATAAGCATCCTATGGACAGTATTATAAATCTGCCCTCTGTTTGACCATCTATGTTCCATTCATAGATCATTTTCCCACTATACGAATTACTAATTACGTATTCCTGTTCTTCTATTAGAACATCCTGTGGAGTAGGCCTAGGATAATAATACATCCTTTGAGTTGGCTTATCAGCAAACTTAGATAACTTCATGATCTCATCATTGATCTTTTGCTTATAATCTTCTTCTTTTAGACTATCTTCAAAATCTGATAATGTATTATTTTTAAATTTTTTAAAATATTATCGTATCATTTAACGTTTGCATTGAAATTTCATCCGATTTTATTTTAAAATCTGTTACCTTAGGAGGTAATTGAATGCTAGGAGTCGCAATAGACTTTATTTTTTATCTGATCATTTATTATGATACTTTGTTTTTCTTTTAAATGGCATAGTATTTATCCATTTTTTTAGAAATATCCTGGAGTTGTTCTCCAATTATTATTAAATAAAGATTTGAATAATTTTGTTGTTTTATTAAACCATTTATATGAGAAATAGTTGTCTGCAAGGTTTCACCTTCCAGAAGTTTTTGAAAAGCTTGATAGTATCTTTCCTCTCCTTGTTTTTCAATTTTAAAACCATTTGTAGGAGGGAAAACATTGATACTATGTTTCCATTGATATTAAAATTTCTTTCTATAACAGAAATAATACATTGGTATATTTTTCAATAAACCATGGAACAAAAGGTATAATCTCTTGTTTCTCATTTAATTCATTATAAAATTCTTCTCAAAAAAATTCTTTGTCTGTTTTTTCAAAATTTTTGAAAAACCATGTTCTAAATAATTCCCATTTGGGTTGGAGAAATTCTTTAGAAATTTCTTCTCTTACGGTGATCCCGGAGTAAAATCTAATTTTTCTTTTGTATTCATTTTAAACAAAATTTATTTCTGATTCGGTTAGTTCCGGATCTATTCTAATACCTCGAACTATATTATCCGAGTTTATTCTTAATTCATCTATTTTCTTTCAGGAAATTCTTCCTAATCCTAGATGTTGATGCCTAGAAGGACTTCTTACTGTGTAATCTACAGGAGAAATATAGTAGTGTGATGACACTGATTTGGACAAGGAGGGTTCATATTTTATCTTATTATTTTCAAATTGTATTTGAACCGACCCTTCATCAGTTTTTAAGGAAAATGTTTCCTCAGTTGTTTTAACAACTGTTTCAATCCCAATTTTTCAAAAGTTCCTAATTTATAAATAGTTTATAATCAATTTTTGGAATAGTCCATTTATTTATAAATCTAAATGTGAGGAATATCATATTCTTCCTCCATACTGTTTTAACAGTATCTTCTGTTTTTATAATATTCATATTTGAATATCAGAGATAAGTGTTGAAAAAAAACACATACATCAAACAGAATACCATGGCTCTGATACCATAGAAGCAGGACCTACCCTAAACGCCCCACGCCTTCTTGGCTTTTTGGCTTAACGGGTCCCCGGCGGTCGATCGCCCACATTAGCACTTAGATGGGCTGTAACCGTATCCCACATTACTCTTAATTTTTTACTTTCATCTGAGGTTTAAAATCTCTTTTATTATTATGATAGTCTGTTGAGCATGGTGATGTTTCAACACTTATGTGTTTAGCCTCTTATTGAGGCGACCATACACAAATATAAATATAAAATATATAAAATTACCTGAATGAAGAGCTTGGAACTTGAAAGCTTTAAACTTCAAATATTATTATTGCTGAATATTACAAGAGTGGGAGGAGAGTATTACAAGAGAGAGAGAGAGAGGTGGTTCTAAAACCGGTGTCCTCTACTTACTACTAAGCCCTCTTTATATAGAGGTTCTAACACCGCATATTACAGCGAATATTCGCTCATAATTGCGTATGACGCGTTTTGTATTACAAAGTCAAAAAGTAAATAGTAAAAGTTACAATAATGTAACAAACAAACAAAATTGTTTGTCGACACTTATAAAGTTGAATTATTGGTTCTTTTTTCTTTTTGTGGGGCTATTGTGTCCTTTTGTTTTTGTTTCTCTGGTGTATTAACCGGACCGAATTCTTCGTCTAATTCTGCCATCATTTTGGCATAGGCTCATTATCCATGGATTCATTTTCATCTTGACTGTCCTGGTATAACTGGGAGTCATCTTCTTCCATTTGTGAAGACTTGATTCTGTTCTTTTTGAAGATGATTCATCTTTTCTTTGAAGTTCTTGGCTATATCCTTCTTAACTTCTTCTAGATAAATTTCATCATCTCTTGGTTACTTATATCATCTGTGCCTTTAATCATTTTGATTTTTCTAACAATGTGTTGGAATGGGCTTGGAGATTCCCTCTGCTGCTTTATCTGCTGCTGCTTCTTATATAGATCAATTGTTTCTGGATGTGATCCAGAGTGTCCTGGCATTTAATTTTGCCATCTTCTTCTTTGTCCATCATTTTTTCCAGAACTTAGTCATATAAGCTCTTTTTAAACAGAAAATGTTTTCACTGGTATAACCAGTTTCCGGAATCCATTTCCATACATGGGATACTGAACTGGACAAAATAATGTAAAGAGGCCATTCCCTCTAAAAAATATTATTGTGTTGTGCCTCTATTAAGGCTGGAGAAGTTCTACCCATTGGGTATATAAATTTTTAAATTTATTAGATTCATTTATAAAAATATCAATAGATGGACCGTATGACTGCCACCATTGATAAAACCATGCTGGTATCTCTGATTCATAATTTGTATGACAAATTTTTATGAACCATGAGTGTTTATGATTAGGGTTTTCATATAAGAATGCCCTTTGAAAAGCTTTAAAATAATCCCAATAGTTATATCTAATGGGAGTTTTGTTTCAGGGTGTAAAAGTTCCCTGTCTTTAGGGGTGATGTCCCCCAAGTTTCCAAGATATGATCTGCTTAATAATAATTTTACTAAAGCTATGAGCTTTATTTTCCAGTATAATGGGTAATTTCGCAGGATTCTGCTTTTATATTTCTTCATAATATATTCGAGACTTATATGTCTCGTTGGGATAGAATCCCTGATCAAAGTATCTCTTGACTATGAGCCAAGGTTGATCTTTCCATTTTGATCTTTATGATCTAAAAGAAGTATGACTTCTTTATGGGTGTATTAACCCATCCTTCATCCTCACTTTCATTAATGAGGGTTTTAGCATATGATGCTACTTCTTCTGGGTTATGTCCCTGAGAAGCTTTAAAGGCAAGAAATTCCTTTATTTTATCTCATCAAGTATATTTGATGAAGTTGATGCATTCATTGATGCATTGTTAAAAGCTATAAGCTTTTTGTTACCCATTTGATGGATAACTCTGCCTGCTCCTCTTTCCCTATAAGAGGAAGTTCTTCCACGGCCTCTTCCCTTTCCCAGGGGATCATTCCTGAAACTTAAACATAAAGATTATTTATCCACAAGAAATTATTATTTCTTTATATTTTAGATCTTTAAGTTGTTTATTTAAAGATCGTATTCTATAATTAATTTGTCTGATAGCATAATTTTTAGCTTTATCCGATAGAAATGGAGTTTCTTTTATTTCTTGAATATTGTCATATGATCCTATTATTTGGATCTGAATATTAATTGTTTTTTCAATATTTCAATCATCGCCATGCGCATAATCCTCTTGAATGACTCATTAATTTAAATATTCCCTGGTAAGAAAATCAGGTAGACTGTTATCAGTCCCTTTTTTATAAATAATTTCAAAATCAAATGGCGCAAGATGTGATTGCCATCGGGCAAACATGTGCTTGGAAACATCATGTTTAAATCTTTATTAAACATATATTTGGCTGCATTGCAGTCAGTTTTAATTATAAATTTTTTATTAAATAAATCGTCTTGAAATTTTAAAACACATTTAACTATTGCAAGAATTTTCTTTGCAACAGTTGCATAATTTTTTGACTTTCATTCCATTTTCCAGAATGAAATCTAACAAGATATTCTTGTTTATTAATCGGAGATATTTGTTTTAAGATACCCCCGTAGCCTATATGAGGCATCAGTTTCAACAATTTTTTCCCATTCTGGGTTTGTTATTGTTAAGCAAGGAAGGTTTTGAACCTTTTGCTTAATCTTTTGTAGCTTTAGTATGATTGATAGACCATGGCTTAGGATTTTCCTTAGCCTATCGTATATAAAAGCCGTATCTTGTGCTAAATTTTATAATAAGGAAGAATATAGTTTAAACTTCCAAGAAATCTCTGTAATTGTTTTGTCTAAAATCTCATCTGGGAATTTAGACGCAAATTCAATACTTCTATTGATCGAATTATATTTCCTTGATCAATATTATGACCTAAAAATCTGACTTTAGTTTGGAAAAGTGACATTTTTGGTCTAGATATAACTGAACCATTTTTTATAATTAATTTTTGAATATCTCTAAATGTTTAAAATGAGTTTCAATATCCTTTGAAAATACAAGGATATCATCAATATAAACAATAATAAATTCACTATAAGGAATGAAAATGTCATTCATAATATTTGAAATTCTGAAGGGGCATTTTTAATCCTTGTTGAATATTCAAAGAAAAATCTCTTTTGTAAAAAATCATTTGATTTATTTTGCTCTTAGCAATTCTTCTTTAAATTATTCAATGTCCTTATTATTGGATTAGAAATAAATTTAAAAACAATTTCTTTTCTTCATACGTACCAGTTATTCCAGTACGGTCATTTTTAAAGGAAATATTTTATCAAAGAAAGGGCTTCCAAGTATAACTTGGTTACCTAAATTTTTTACCAATACAAAACTTGTACTGATACAAGTATTATTTGACAAATAATAGCTTGAGGGATTTTATAATTTACCTAATTTTCCTTTCCAGCATGGCTGAGAGTATGTGTGTTTATGATATATTTTTGTAGGAATTAATCCTTCCTGTATACAATTTAAATCTGCACCACTATCAAAGAGTGCAAGACTTCTATTAAGAAATCATTACCTATTAGTAATTTAATTTTTCCATGCCACTTTTGAGAAGTAATATTTCTCTTATATTTTTCAGATATAATCCTGATTCTTCTATTGGTTGTATATTTAGTTTATTTTTCTCTAGACATATTATTCTATTGTCTAATTCTTTATTATTTTCTTGTAAAATTTTTACTTCTGATTTTAAATTATCAATTTCTCTTTTTAATTGTTGTATATTAACAGGTTTTTTATCTTTACTTCTCTGATTCAATTGAATTTTTAATTCAGCCAGAGAAAATGGTTTTGGATTTTTATAATTTGAACAAGAAGTGCCTTCTTCTTGTTTTTTCATAAATGAAGAGATATTTTTCTCTTTAATTGTGGTGGATCATCTACCACTTAATAATTCAAGTATTTCACTTGTTAAAACATTTATTTCCATATTTTGGAATTGTGAAATTATTTTATAAATGTTTTCTTCTTCTTCTTCTGAAGTATTATTACAACAGTTGTTTTACAACAGTTTCTTCTTCAGAGGAAGAATATAGACTTTCATTTTCTAAAATATTTAAATCTTCATTAGAAGATTGATCAGATTCGGTATCTGATTTTAAAGTATTTTTGAGATTTGATTTTTTAAATCTTCATCTCTAGCTTATTAAGCTTTTTTCTAACCCAGCAGGTTTTTTCTGTATGACCTATTTTGCCCACATTTTTTACAGATTAATTTTGACCTATAAGTCTTATACGAAGGCTTATTTTCTTCATATTTTTGAATTCTTTATTTTTCTATCTTCCCTTTCCTTTTTCTTTTTTGATGTTGGTAGGGATTAGATTTCTTAATTTTCTTAGTATTATTTGAGGTTCCTTCTATACCAAATTGACTATAGAATTCACCTAATTGTTTCTTTTATTAAAGAATGTTTTTTAATTTGTTGGTTTAATTTAATTTCATTGCATAAATTTAAACCTTCTTGAATACAATTCCTATTAACTTGCCGTAAGTATAATCATCATAATTTATACTTATTCCTCCTTTTCTTAGGTTATTCCTAACTCTTTCTGCAAATAGATAAGGAAGGCCATCTACGAATTTTGACTTCCAATGTGAGCTATTAGACTCAGGGAGTTCCATAACTCTGCTTAAGAAAGTGTCTTTATACCACCTAAAAGATGTTAGGGTTCTACACTTAAGATTTTGTAGAAGAGTCCTAATATTCTCTGAATTATCAGACCATCTGCCTGTAAATGTTCTATAATATTGACTATTAAGGTATAAACTGAGTTGTTTTCAACAACACCCATTCTCCTCTTTTGTACTATTGAGGATTTCTTGTCTATCTGAATCTGATAGTAATTATCCCACCAACCTTTAAGTTGGCCTGTAAAACTGATATAATCATCTGAGTATTGTCTTAACTGTATTCTTATTGTTTTGACAAATAGTGCTATACATAAGCATCCTATGGACAGTATTATAAATCTGTCCTTCTGTTTGACCATCTATGTTCCATTCATAGATCATTTTTCCCATATGATTACTAATTACGTATTCTTGTTCTTCTATTAGAACATCCTGTGGAGTAGGCCTAGGATAATAATACATCCTTTGAGTTGGCTTATCAGCAAACTTAGATAACTTCATGATCATCATTGATCTTTTGCTTATAATCTTCTTCTTTTAGACTATCTTCAAAATCTGATAATGTATTTATTTTTAAATTTTTTAAAATATTAATCGTATCATTTAACGTTTGCATTGAAATTTCTTCAGACTTTTTTGAAGTCTGTTACCTTAGGAGGTAATTGAATGCTAGGAGTCGCAATAGACTCTTTATTTTTTATCTGATCATTTATTATGATACTTTGTTTTTCTTTTAAATGGCATAGTATTTTATCCATCTTTTTAGAAATATCCTGGAGTTGTTCTCCAATTATTATTAAATAAAGATTTGAATAATTTTGTTGTTTTATAAACCATTTATATGAAAATAGTCGTCTGCAAGGTTTCACCTTCCAGAAGTTTTTGAAAAGCTTGATAGTATCTTTCCTCTCCTTGTTTTTCAATTTTAAAACCATTTGTAGGAGGGAAAACATTTGATACTATGTTTCCATTAATATTAAAATTTCTTTCTATAACAAAATAATACCATTGGTATATTTTTCAATAACCATGGAACAAAGGTATAATCTCTTGTTTCTCATTTAATTCATTATAAAATTCTTCTCTAAAAATTCTTTGTCTGTTTTTTCAAAATTTTTGAAAACCCATGTTCTAAATAATTCCCATTTGGGTTGGAGAAATTCTTTAGAAATTTCTTCTCTTACCGGTGATCCCGAGTAAAATCTAATTTTCTTTTGTATTCATTATAAACAAAATTTATTTCTGATTCGGTTAGTTCCGGATCTATTCTAATTCCTCGAACTATATTATCCGAGTTTATTCTTAATTCATCTATTTTTCTTTCAGGAAATTCTTCCTTAATCCTAGATGTTGATGCCCTAGAAGGACTTCTTACTGTGTAATCTACAGGAGAAATATAGTAGTGTGATGACACTGATTTGGACAAGAGGGTTCATATTTTATTTTATTATTTTCAAATTGTATTTGAACTGACCCTTTATTAGTTTGTGAAATATTTATTGGATTATTATCCACATATTGTTGTTGAGATGGGCTAGCTTTATCTAGTAGCCAACTTTCTGGAAAATTAATTTCTTCCCATTTTATTTTTCTTCTGGTTGTAATATTAGCTTTGCTAAAATTAGTTTCTATAAGAATAGTTTCATTTAAAGGTTTATCTACCATTTTACAATGAGGATTAAGCGTAAATAAAGGCTTATAATAAATTCGGTAACAGATACAAATTACCTCTGATCCTGGCACATAATTGTAACCATGCTTTTTAACATTTAAGTTAAAGCATCTAAGATATTAACATCAGACAATGATAATTGCAAATTAGGATAACATTAAAATAGACTGGACCATGAGCCAGACTTGATTGAACAATTCCCATAAGGGTTGTTTCCAATTTAAGTTTCTAGCATCTCTAAGAGCTGCTACAAAACTTTCTGGTAAGCCTTCTAAAGTTAAAGGCTTAAATGCAATTTGCACTAATCCTATATGAATAAATTTATATTCTTTTTTGTATTTTTGTAAATCTCTTTTTGATAATAATTTTATTATCATTTCATCATATTTAAGGAAATGTTTCCTCAGTTGTTTTAACAACTTGTTTTAATCCCAATTTTTCAAAAGTTCCTAATTTATAAATTAGTTTGTAATCAATCTTTGGAATAGTCCATTTATTTAACAAATCTAAATTGTGAGGATATCATATTCTTCCTCCATACTGTTTTTAACAGTATCTTCTGTTTTTATAATATTCATATTTGAATATCAGAGATAAGTGTTGAAACAAACACACATACATCAAACAGAATACCATGGCTCTGATACCATAGAAGGCAGGACCTTGTATGGGAAAGAGGAGAAACCATAAACTCAGACAAGAGCAGAAGATCAAGAGAAACGATGGAACGTTGGTGATTTTACACAGTCTTTATCCAGGATGCTAACATGTGATCAGTACGGGTCTCACCCTAAACGCCCCACGCCTTCTTGGCTTTTTGGCTTAACGGGTTCCCCGGCGGTCGATCGCCCACATTAGCACCTTATGGGCATGTAACCCTATCCCACAATTTCTCTTATTTTTTACCTTCATCTGAGGTTTAAATCTCTTTTTTATTATTATGATAATCTGTTGAGCATGGTGATGTTTCAACACTTATGTGTTTAGCCTCTTATTGAGGCGACCATACACAAATATAAATATAAAAATATAAAAATTACCAGAACTGAAAGCTTGGAACTTGAAAGCTTTAAACTTCAAATATTATTATTGCTGAATATTACAGAGTGGGAGGAGAGTATTACAAGAGAGAGAGAGAGGTGGTTCTAAAACCGGTGTCCTCTACTTACTACTAAGCCCTCTTTATATAGAGGTTCTAACACCGCATATTACAGCGAATATTCGCTCATAATTGCGTATGACGCGTTTTGTATTACAAAGTCAAAAAGTAAGTAAAGTTACAATAATGTAACAAACAAACAAATTGTTTGTCGACCACTTATAAAGTTGAATTATTGGTTCTTCTTTTCTTCTTTGTGGGGCCTATTGTGTCCTTTTGTTTTTTGTCTTCTCTGTGTATTAACCGGACCGAATTCTTCGTCTAATTCTGCCATCATTTTGGCATAGGCTTCATTATCCATGGATTCATTTTCATCTTGACTGTCCTGGTATAACTGGGAGTCATCTTCTTCCATTTGTGAAGAACTTGATTCTGTTCTTTTTGAAGATGATTCATCTTTTCTTTTGAAGTTCTTGGCTATATCCTTCTAACTTCTTCTAGATAATATTTCATCATCTCTTGGTCACTTATATCATCTGTGCCTTTAATCATTTGATTTTCTAACAATGTGTTGGAATGGGCTTGGAGATTCCTCTCTGCTGCTTTATCTGCTGCTGCTTCTTATATAGATCAAGTTGTTTTCTGGATGTGATCCAGAGTGTCCTGGCATTTAATTTTGCCATCTTCTTCTTTGTCCATCATTTTTTTCCAGAACTTAGTCATATAAGCTCTTTTTAAACAGAAAATATTTTCACTGGTATAACCAGTTTCCGGAATCCATTTCCATATCCATGGGATACTGAACTGGACAAAATAATGTAAAGAGGCCATTCCCTCTATAAAAATATTATTGTGTTGTGCCTCTATTAAGGCTGGAGAAAGTTCTACCCATTGGGTATATAAATTTTTAAATTTATTAGATTCATTTATAAAAATATCAATAGATGGACCGTATGACTGCCACCATTGATAAAACCATGCTGGTATCTCTGATTCATATTTGTATGACAAATTTTTATGAACCATGAGTGTTTATGATTAGGGTTTTCATATAAGAATGCCCTTTGAAAAGCTTTAACATAATCCCAATAGTTATATCTAATGGGAGTTTTTGTTTCAGGGTGTAAAAGTTCCCTGTCTTTTAGGGGTGATGTCCCCCAGTTTCCACAGATATGATCTGCTTAATAATAATTTTACTAAAGCTATGAGCTTTATTATTCCCAGTATAATGGTAATTTCGCAGGATTCTGCTTTAATATTTCTTCATAATATATTCGAGACTTATATGTCTCGTTGGGATAGAATCCCTGATCAAGTATCTCTTGACTATGAGCCAAGGTTGATCTTTCCATTTTTGATCTTTATGATCTAAAGAAGTATGACTTCTTTATTGGGTGTATTAACCCATCCTTCATCCTCACTTTCATTAATGAGGGTTTTAGCATATGATGCTACTTCTTCTGGGTTATGTCCCTGAGAAGCTTTAAAGGCAAGAAATTCCTTTATTTTATCTTCATCAAGTATATTTGATGAAGTTGATGCATTCATTGATGCATTGTTAAAAGCTATAAGCTTTTTGTTACCCATTTGATGGATAACTCTGCCTGCTCCTCTTCCCCTATAAGAGGAAGTTCTTTCACGGCCTCTTCCCCTTTCCCAGGATCATTCCTGAAAACTTAAACATAAAGATTATTTATCCACAAGAAATTATTATTTCTCGATGTTTTAGATCCTTTAGCTGATTTTCCAAGGATTTTTATTCCGTATTTATTTGCTCAATAGCATGGGTTTTTGCCTTATCTGACAAAACGGAATTTCTCTTATTTCTTGAATATTATTGTGTAATCCTATTATTTGGATTTGAATATTAATCTTTTTCTCAATAATTTCAAATATCGCTGTGCGAATAATTCCTCTTGAATGACTCATTTATTTAGATATTCCCTGGTAAGAAATCAGGTAGACTGTTATCAGTCCCCTTTTTATAAATAATTTCAAAATCAAATGGCGCAAGATGTGATTGCCATCGGGCAAACATCTGCTTAGAAACATCATGTTTAAAATGAGTTTCAATATCCTTTGAAAATATAAGGATATCATCAATATAAACAATTATAAACTCACTATAAAGAATAAAATGTCATTCATAATATTTTGGAATTCTGAAGGGGCATTTTTAATCCAAATGGCATAACATTCCATTCGTAATGCCCAACAGATACTGTGAAAGCAGTTTTATACCTGTCTTTCTCTTTAATTTGTATTTGCCAGTATCCTGACTTTAAGTCAAATTTAGAAAATACATTTGACTCATATAATTTGTCTAATAAATCTTTTTATTAGGTATAGGATACCTAATCCATTTTAAAACCTTATTTAGCGGTTTATAATTAATAACCAGTCTTGGTACGCCTCTTTCCTGTTCGGACTGTTTATTAACATAAAAAGCAGTACAAGACCATTGAGATTTTAAATCTCTTATCAAATTTTTATTTAAAAGAGATTTTATCTCTTGTTTACATAATTCCATATATTCAGAATTCATTTGACAAGGTCGAGCCTTGGTCAGAATCTGACTTTCATTGAAGTTTTCTTCATATGGAAATGAAACAATATGTTTCTTTCTATCCCAGAAAGCATTGGATGATCATTACATATTTGTAAACTAAATTGGTGTTCTATTAATTTAATTTTTTCTTTTATATTTAAAGAAAATATTTCTTTTTGTAAAAAATCAATTTGATTTATTTTTGCTTTTATTAAATCATCTTTTAATTATTTAATGTTCTTATTATTGGATTAGAAATAAATTTAAAAACAATTTCTTTTCCTTCATACGTACCAGTTATTCCAGTACGGTCTACATTTTTTAAAGGAAATATTTTATCAAAGAAAGGGCTTCCAAGTATAACTTGGTTACCTAAATTTTTTACCAATACAAAACTTGTACTAATACAAGTATTATTTTGACAAATAAAAGCTTGAGGGATTTTATAATTTACCTCTAATTTTCCTTTCCCAGCATGGCTGAGAGTATGTGTAGTTTTATGATAATATTTTGTAGGAATTAATCCTTCCTGTATACAATTTAAATCTGCACCACTATCAAAGAGTGCCACTACTTCTATTAAGAAGTCATTTCCTATTAGTAATTTAATTTTTCCATGCCATTTTTGAGAAGTAATAATTTCTCTTATATTTTTCAGATATAATTCTGATTCTTTTATTGGTTGTATATTTGATTTATCCTTTTCTAGACATATTATTCTATTGTCTAATTCTTCATTATTTTGTTGTAAAATTTTTACTTCTGATTTTAAATTATCAATTTTTCTTTTTAATTGTTGTATATCAACAGGTTTTTTATCTTTATTTCTCTGATTTAACTGAATTTTTAATTCAGCCAGAGAAAATGGTTTTGGATTTTTATAATTTGAACAAGAAGGACCTTCTTCTTGTTTTTCCATAAATGAAGAGATTATTTTCTCTTTAATTTGTGGATCATCTACCACCTTTAATAATTCAAGTATTTCACTTGTTAAAACATTTATTTCCATATTTTGGAATTGTGAAATTATTTTATAAATGTTTTCTTCTTCTTCTTCTGAAGTATTATTACAACAGTTTTCTTCTTCAGAGGAAGAATATAGACTTTTATTTTCTAAAATATTTAAATCTTCATTAGAAGATTGATCAGATTCGGTATCTGATTTTAAAAGTATTTTTGAGATTTGATTTTTTAAATCTTCATCTTCTAGCTTATTAAGCTTCTTTCTGACCCAGCAAGTTTTTGCTGTATGACCTATTTTTCCACATTTTTTACAGATTAATTTTGACCTATAAGTCTTATACGAAGGCTTATTTTCTTCATATTTTTGAATTCTTTTATTTTTCCTATCTTCCCTTTTCCTTTTTCTTTTTTGATGTTGGTAGGGATTAGATTTCTTAATTTTCTTAGTATTATTTGAGGTTCCTTCTATACCAAATTGACTACAGAATTCACCTAATTGTTTCTTTTCATTTAAAGAATGTTTTTTAATTTGTTGGTTTAATTTAATTTCATTACATAAATTTAAACCTTCTTGAATACAAGTTCCTATTAACTTGCCGTAAGTATAATCATCATAATTTATACTTATTCCTCCTTTTCTTAGGTTATTCCTAACTCTTTCTGCAAATAATACGGAACCATCTACGAATTTTGACTTCCAATGTGAGCTATTAGACTCAGGGAGTTCCATAACTCTACTTAAAAATGTCTTTATACCACCTAAAGACGTTAGGGTTCTACACTTAAGATTTTGTAGAAGAGTCCTAATATTCTCTGAATTGTCAGACCATCTGCCTGTAAAATGTTCTATAATATTGACTATTAAAGTATAAACTGAGTTGTTTTCAACAACACCATTGTCCTCTTTTGTACTATTGAGGATCTCCTGTCTATCTGAATCTGATAGATAATTATCCCACCAACCTTTAAGTTGGCCTGTAAAACCTGATATAATCATCTGAGATATTGTCTTAACTGTATTCTTATTGTTTTGACAAATAGTGCTGTACATAAGCATCCTATGGACAGTATTATAAATCTGCCCTTCTGTTTGACCATCTATGTTCCATTCATAGATCATTTTTCCACTATATGAATTACTAATTACGTATTCTTGTTCTTCTATTAGAACATCCTGTGGAGTAGGCCTAGGATAATAATACATCCTTTGAGTTGGCTTATCAGCAAACTTAGATAACTTCATGATCTCATCAATGATCTTTTGCTTATAATCTTCTTCTTTTAGACTATCTTCAAAATCTGATAATGTATTTATTTTTAAATTTTTTAAATATTAATCGTATCATTTAACGTTTGCATTGAATTTCTTCAGACTTTATTTTGAAGTCTGTTACCTTAGGAGGTAATTGAATGCTGGGAGTCGCAATAGACTCTTTATTTTTTATCTGATCATTTATTATGATACTTTGTTTTTCTTTTAAATGGCATAGTATTTTATCCATCTTTTTAGAAATATCCTGGAGTTGTTCTCCAATTATTATTAAATAAAGATTTGAATAATTTTGTTGTTTTATTAAACCATTTATATGAGAAATAGTCGTCTGCAAGGTTTCACCTTCCAGAAGTTTTTGAAAAGCTTGATAGTATCTTTCCTCTCCTTGTTTTTCAATTTTAAAACCATTTGTAGGAGGGAAAACATTTGATACTATTTTCCATTAATATTAAATTTCTTTCTATAACAGAAATAATACCATTGGATATTTTTCAATAAACCATGGAACAAAAGGTATAATCTCCTGTTTCTCATTTAATTCATTATAAATTCTTCTCTAAAAAATTCTTTGTCTGTTTTTTTCAAAATTTTTGAAAAACCATGTTCTAAATAATTCCCATTTGGGTTGGAGAAATTCTTTAGAAATTTCTTCTCTTACCGTTGATCCCGGAGTAAAATCTAATTTTTCTTTTGTATTCATTATTAAACAAAATTTATTTCTGATTCGGTTAGTTCCGGATCTATTCTAATACCTCGAACTATATTATCCGAGTTTATTCTTAATTCATCTATTTTTCTTTCAGGAAATTCTTCCTTAATCCTAGATGTTGATGCCCTAGAAGGACTTCTTACTGTGTAATCTACAGGAAAATATAGTAGTGTGATGACACTGATTTGGACAAGGAGGTTCATATTTTATCTTATTATTTTCAAATTGTATTTGAACCGACCCTTCATCAGTTTTTAAGGAAAATGTTTCCTCAGTTGTTTTAACAACTTGTTTCAATCCCATTTTTCAAAAGTCAAAAGTTCCTAATTTATAAATTAGTTTATAATCAATTTTTGGAATAGTCCATTTATTTAATAAATCTAATTGTGAGGAATATCATATTCTTCCTCCATACTGTTTTTAACAGTATCTTCTGTTTTTATAATATTCATATTTGAATATCAGAGATAAGTGTTGAAACAAACACACATACATCAAACAGAATACCATGGCTCTGATACCATAGAAGGCAGGACCTTGTATGGGAAAAGAGGAGAAACCATAAATCTCAGACAAGAGCAGAAGATCAAGAGAAACGATGGAACGTTGGTGATTTTACACATCTTTATCCAGGATGCTAACATGTGATCAGTACGGGTCTCACCCTAAACGCCCCACGCCTTCTTGGCTTTTTGGCTTTATTATTATTATTATTATTATTATTATTATTATTATTATTATTATATTATTATTATTTTATTATTATTATTATTATTATTATTATTATTATTATTATTATTATTATTATTATTATTATTAGTTATTATTATTATTATTATTATTATTATTATTATTATTATTATTATTATTATTATTATTATTATTTATTATTATTATTATTATTATTATTATTATTATTATTATTATTATTATTATTATTATTATGATCATGATTATATATTATTATTATTATTATTATTATTATGATTATTATTATTATTATTATTATGATTATTATTATTATTATTATTATTATTATTATTATTATTATTATGATTATTATTATTAATATTATTATATTATTTTATTATTATTATTATTATTATTATTATTTACAACTATAGTAATTACATTAACGATATTAACCGTGGTATTATAATTAACCAAATTTTAATCATCTGTTTAATACTTTATTATTATGTTTCTAACATATGAGAAATATATTAAAATAAATATTATTATGCTTATGACATATATTAAAAGAAGTATTATAATGTTTAATTGACATAATTTTAATATTAATAATAATAATATCACTATATATATTAATAACTTATGTCGGTAATTACACGGAACTTTTGTAGTTTTGGACATTCATCACTAAGTATTATTATTTACATATAGGTCCCTTCACACTCAACTACTCACCTTCATTGATTCCATTTTCTTCACATGTCCATAAAATTTAGGATGTTACTCAAGTCTTAAGAATTTATAATTTTTCTTAATGAAATGATTTTATATAAATTTTTAAACAGATTATAAGATAGTCGGGTCAAATATAAAATGTTTTCATGTTTATTTTTAAGTACTTTTGAGTTGTTTTACGTTTCGACGTAAGTTTTGTTTGAAAATGCGTCAGCTCAAATATGCATTATATGATACGTTTTCATTCGATTGTATAAATTTAAGTTATTCTATATAGTTCGAAAACAAGACGGGGCGATTGTAATTTATAATTTATCACGCTAAACACGACGGCACAACACGTGCTTTTTTATGTATATTCTGAGTTGGTTTACGTGTTTTTTTGTAAAAGAGTTTGGTCAAATCTAATATTTTTATTGAACGGTATAATTTCAGTTACTATACGTTTTGACATAAAGTTAATTCGAAAACAAGTCGGATCGATAATAGTCTATATTTTATCACACCGCGTAAGATCCCGCGGCAGCGCGCGGAGAGTTAAACTAGTTATTATTAATAATGTTTGTAGTAATTACTATACGTTTTGACGTAAATTTAATTCGAAAACGAGTCGGATCGGTAATATTCTATCTTTTATCACACCACGTAATACCCCGAGGCAGCGCGCGAAGAGTTAAAACTAGTTATTATTAATAATGTTTGTAGTATATAGAGTCTGATAGCGATATTAATGATAAATTAAATATAATGTAATTTTAAAGAAAATACTTATTCTCTTAGTATTCATTATATTTAAAGTCTTGTATAATATTAATATCAATTTGATAATAATTGTCTTAAATATGATATTCGTTAAAATATCAAAATGGTATTAATATTAATATTAATATTATCAGTATTATCTAACTTAAGTATACATCAAATATACAAACATGACCACCACAATATATATACTTTTAGTTTTCAAAATATTAATAACTACACATATTCTCAAATATAAGTTGTATTATTGCTAACATCTTATAATTATTCTTATTTTGTAATAATACTTAAATTTTTATTTTGGTTGGCTTCTAATAATTATTATTTGCTATTTAAGTCTCGTGTTTGAACTAACCATTATAAATCAAATAACTATATCAAGTAGCACTCATTTTCATATTTGATAATTTATGTATTTTATAATTAGAGCTCAAATACACGCATGCAATTTATAATTGAATTTTAAATGAGCTACACGTGCAATTATCCCTTTCGCTCAGTTCAGGTACTCGAACCCACTCGTACGCAACTTGTTCTCATCGCGTTCCCAATGTTGACCGTTCGTTAACTGCTTTGAGCATGTTTGACCGAGACCCGATTCACCCAGTTTTCCCATTTATTCCAAGATTACCATAACACCCTCACCATCCACAACTATAACAATAATCAATACCATCACCACTGCCATCCAACCATATTCGTCATCCCCTGTCATCACAACCGCCTTCACCACCACCAACCTCAATCACCACTATTGTGCATCACCACCCCATCCAGAAACCACCACTACAGTCTCCATCAACACCCCTCATAACCACATTCACCATCACAGACCATTATCAACACCATAATCCACCACCATCACGTCTACCACTTTTGTGATCGAGACCCAACGAAACAACCACCATCACGGTCATCATCACAGCAGTCTTACACCACCACAACCGTTGACCCTTACAACAAGGATCAACAACCACTGTTGCTACCACACTCGACATCGCCACCACCGCCGGAACCCACCTGCAACCATCTAATCCACCAACACAACCGCTATCACCAACACAACCACCATCACCGTCACGATTCTAGGGAACCCACCACAATAATCGGACTTACGGGGTTGAAGGAACAAGGGGAGACCGACACTTGCTGGGGTTGCAGTCGGCGCCACCATGGAGCGGCTGGAAGTCGGCCGGAATCAAAGTTGGGGGGTTGCTGCTGCTTCTCTCTTTCTTTGTGACCCCTGACATCTATCCATATTTTTAACCCAAATCATTTTTATTATTCATGCAATAAAATATTTGAAATTTTATGTTATATTATTTGTTTTATCATACATACTATTATACATGATAATTTATAGTCTTGTACATGTTATACACAAGATTCTATAATAATTATTTTTATTAGTATGAGTAATCTTTGTTTTATAACTTTACTTGTGTTATGACTTAATGATGGTGAATAGAAGTCTAAATTAGTAATATCTTAAAGTTCTTATATATTTATAAAATTTCTAAAGTTCATAATATTATTAAAGTTTTTAACTTCTTATAAAAGTACACATGTGCTATTGTATAATAAAGCTAAACTTTTATGGACCCTCATCCTTAATTTTATAGAAGGTTTTAATCATAATATTTATATAAAAGTCTATATTTATTTTTACTTTTATAAAGAAAACACTTACTATTTACAAACATCCTACCATTTTTATAAAATTTGAAAGACTAAAACTCCCACTTCTATGACTCATTTATAACCCATCCATAACCCTCAATTCTTAATTGTGCTCATTAAAATTTCCCCATTCATAACCCTCATTTTCTGACCTATAAATAATAACCTTTGTCTAACCAGTTTCTTGCACCAACTCTTGTTCTCAACTTACAAGAGAGTCTCCTTCACCATCTATACAATCTTAAGAAACTTTCAACCTCAAACCTCCATTGAAGGCTTTAGAAGTTTCAAATCTGTTCGTCGTTCTTAAGGTAGCAACCGTATTTTTAATTTTAATGTTCTTATTATTCTATTGATTTCTAAATAATTCTAAGCAACTTTATAATCAAACTTCTTATGTTTTTCTTCAATTTTAACCTTCTATTATCATATATATTCTCAACAAAATTTATTATATGCTTTTATTATTTTTATAACCCTAAAAGATGCACGTAAGTGCTACCGTTGATTTTGGACAGAGTCTGTTATAACTTCAAACGGTCATAACTTGGTCATAATAAACCAAACATTTACACACTCTATATCCATGAATACTTTCATTTAGTATTTTTCCAACCATAGTTTACACGACTTGTAATTCTATCGGACGACCCCGTAACAGCCACTACAAACTAAGTGCGCATATTTGCACCTTCTGCTTTGTACTGCTATTTTAATGAGCTTCTGATCTAAATTTGAAAAATTTTTCTGTAATGAAAGTTGTTCTTAACATCCTAAACTAGTATACTGTAGAAATTTGGAATTTTTACTTAAAGTTTGATATTTTTAATTATCATCTGAATCTATAACAATGAATCTGTCCAAATCTATTTTTATCTTGAAGCAACCTTTCTTTTCCTTTGTTTTTGATCCTTTTATTTCTATGGTCAATACTCATTGCCATAACCTTAAACATAAAGTTCTAATACATATAATCATGCTAAATTAGGGCTTCACCATTTCTATTAACCAAGTCATAAGTCCAACTCATACTCAAGAACTCAATGTGAGTATTCATAGTCCCTTTTCCTTTTAAGTTTTGGGATGTGACATGTATACGTATTCAATTATAAATCTTTCTTGCAAATCATATGATTCAATTAAGTCTTGTGTGTATTCTATGCATTTATGATAAACATGTAGGATTAATCTTTCATGTGGTGGTCAATCTTTCTTACTTATTTGCTAGCATATGATTATTAACTTTCTAAAGCCTAAGGTGACGATGATAGTGCTATTGGTTTGACACCCGCCCAAACAGGGGCGTTGTAGACGGCATTTGGGTATCGAAACCGATATTCTTAGTCTAACCCGTTGGTTAGGGAAACTTCTCAACAAAGTTTTGATCAATGCATTTGGTTTAGTCATACTTGCTTGAATTCATACTTTGACTCTTGAATCGTGTTTTTCTAAATATAGTATATGTAGCAAAACCTGTGTTTACACATCAACTTGCTAGTTGACTTTTATTTTATACATGTATCAGGAAATGCTGCTTGAGATGCCTTCAAGTTTATGACACTTAGGATGCTTATGGACATTGTTAATAAATTGAACTTTATTTTATGTTATGTTTGATTGAATAATTTATGATTTCTTTGTAAGACTTATGTAATTGGGTTGATTAAATAAATTTATCACTTTAATAGTGTCACGTGTTATTGACAATCTACACGTCCCGACATATTTCGCCACCGGTTGGGGTGTGACAAATTGGTATCAGAGTTGTGGCTATAGGGTTAATAGACACAATGACCTAGACGATAACCTTAGATGACCTAAACATGACTTACCTCACATGTGCATGCTAAAATTCTATGTCCATATGTGTTATTTAATCCTACCCTACTTTATTTCATGATCTATATTATAAATTTTGACTTTATGCCTGACTTATTTTTGTATTTTAAACTAAAATTTATTTCAAGGTTTTATTAAAATGATATTTTTGGATTTCACTTAACTATATTTTTTTCTCATCAAAGTTTAAGTTTAAGTGACGGGCATGTAGTAACTGAAAGGGTAGTGGACACTGGTAATCAGGTTTCCTATCTAGGCTGGCATTGCATATAAATCCAAATCTACTAATGGATCCGGATGCCTACCTGGGGATTCCTGATGAGAATGTCTTAGCTTAATAGGCCAAAGCATGTGCAAATGCACTTAAAAACTTTGATAAGTCAAGGTGCTCTTTAAGGATACCAATCCATACTCAATCATCACTCCAAACTCTATGATATATCCTATGTTAAATCTTATGATTCATACTATATATATATATATATATATATATATATATATATATATATATATATATATATATATATTAAACCTATGTTCATGATTTCACGTATTGCTCTTTGTTTTAACCAATCCATACTCTAAGTCTCACAAACCTCTCGCTTTATTTCGTGAAGTATGGCTTCAAGCAGTCGTCAAAATCGTCGTTTGGGAAACTTCAACTGAAAAATGGCAGCTCTCATTGCTAACCAAATGGCAGTAGTTCTCCCGAACATGGTGGCCCAGATCGACCAAGAACTCACCACTGCTCCTGCAAACCAAAATGGTGCTAATCCACCTCGATGCACCATGAAGCATTTCAACTCTTGTAATCCTCCAAAGTATAGTGGGTCTGAAGGAGCTACTACACTCCTCCAATGTTTCGAAAGCATCGAGAACACTTTCATCAATAGCGACTATCCTGAAAATCTCAAGATCCACTATGCTACAAGTGTCCTCCAAAAGAGGGCATTAACTTGGTGGAATGGTGAGAAACGAACCCGTGGGGTGGAAGCTACTTTAGCACTACCTTGGACCAAAGTCAAAGATCTTATGACCCGCGAATTTTCCCCCCGAAATGAAGTCAATAAACTCGAGGTTGAGTTTTGGGATCTTAAGGAAGAAAGCAGGGAAAATCTAGCCTACACCAACCGTTTTCATGAGCTGAGTCTTTTGGTTCCTCATTTGGTTACACCACTTTCTTGAGCCATCGAGAAATATATTGGGAGACTTCCAATGCAAATCCAAGACACTGTGTTGGGTAGAGACCCTGCCACTCTCGAGGATGCGATCTGTTTGGCTGAAACCCTTACTGACAACCATGTTAAGGCGGGGACCTTAACAAGAAAGGGGTCAAAGAAAGCTTCCGATAAAGCCATAATAGAACCATCCAAAAAGGTTAAGGCCGAGTCTTCATCCCACAACAACAAGAAACATAAGCCCACTCATCACAACTATGTTGTTACTACACCTGTCATACCAGCCACACCCGTAACCCAAGTTGGTCCTATCACCAAACCCACCAAAAAGCCTTACACTGGAACTTTTCCCTTGTGTAACACCTATAAATATCATCATCCTCTCACAACCCCTTGCCGACAATGCACCAAATGTGTTTGTTTGGGTCATTTTTACACCACTTGTCGTCAGCCTATTCAATCTCAAACCAATTAACCTAATATCCCACTCATTGCTCCACCCAATGCTTAGCAATGGCCGGGCTTGTTTCCGATGTGGTGACCCCAGCCACTTCCTTCATGTGTGCCCACAACTTGCCAATAGGAACAATCCTCAAGTTAACCAAACCAACCAAGGTGCACGTGGCCGTGCATTCAACATCAACGTTAATCAAGCCCAAGTCAACAACAATGTGGTTAATGGTACGTTTTTAGTCAATAACCAATATGCTTCTATTTTATTTTATACTAGAGCTGATAAGAGTTTTATGTCATTTGATTTTGAGCCTTTACTTGCTACCACACGTGCAAAATTAAAGGAAACCTTCACGGTGGAGGTGGCCGATGGAAAACCCATCACTATTGACTATATTATTCATGGCTGCATTCTTAAACTGAACGAATATAACTTCTCCATTGATCTCATACCAATGTAATTGGTTAGTTTTGATATTATAGTAGGCATGGATTGGTTATCTCAACACCGTGCTGAAGTTGTTTGTTTTGATAAGTATCTCCGAATTCCTCTGACGAATGGAAAATCTTATGAATCTATGGTGAAAAACCTTCTAATGGGCTTAAACTCATGTCTTGCACCAGAGCCCAAAAGTACATGCGTAAGAAGTATGTGGCTTTCTTGGCCCATATTGTGGAAGCTAAAGGCAAAGAAAAGAAGATACAAGACATTACCATTATTCAGGATTTTACCGAAGTGTTTCCCAAGGACATATATTGTCTTCCTCCTATTCGACAAGTTGAGTTTCGTATTGACCTTGTGCTCGGTGCAACTCTTGAGGCCAAATCTCCTTATCGTCTCGCACCTTTGGAAATGCAAAAGCTTGCTAGTCAACTTGAAGAGTTGTCTAACAAGGGTTTTATTCATCCGTGCTCTTCATCTTAGGGCGCACCCATTCTATTCGTAAAGAAAAAGGATGGATCTTTTCGCATGTGTATCGACTATCGTGAACTCAACAAGCTCACCATCAAGAATCGTTATCCTTTTCCTAGAATTGATGATCTTTTTTTATCAAATTCAAGGTGCAACTTGTTTCTCTAAAATGGATCGTCGTTCTATGTATCATCAACTCCATGAATGAAGATGACATCTGAAAACTGCCTTTCATACAAGGTACGGTCACTATGAGTTTATGGTTATGCACTTTGGATTAAGCAACAAACCCGCGGTATTCATGGATCTTATGAACCGTGTTTGCAAACTGTATTTGGATAAGTTTGTGATTGTCTTCATCGATGACATCTTGATATACTCCAAATCCAAATCCGATCATGAGCAACACCTACGCCTGATTCTTGACCTTCTAAGAAGAGAACAACTATATGCCAAGTTCTCTAAGTGTGAATTTTGGCTTAAGGAAGTTCAATTCTTGGAACACATTGCCAATGAAAAGGGTATTCATGTAGATCCCGCTAAAATCGAATCCGTCAATAACTGGAGTACACCAATATAAGGCCCCGTTCCCGGAAACTCCACAGTTAGTCATCCATAACATCATTTATATCAAAACACATTAAGATTTATTAAGTAAATAAAATATCGCAGCGGAATAATTCATCAAAAACCATTTCATGCTTTAATAAATACATTTGCCAAATAATATATCATCGTTTAAAAGATTACAAAAGATCACTTAGTTGTATTACAAAACAACATCATTATTATTGCATGAGATGGATGTCAGTCCTTGCCCGCCAAGTAGCTTCACTCCCGTGCCATCCTCGGCAACAACATTACCTGCTAACTGAAAATGCATATAAAAGTCAGCGTTGCTGAGTGAGTTCTAGTTTTACAAAATAAAATACTTTACTTTTAGTAAAAACTTTTCCTTTACTTTCGTTTGTGATCACACAACATACGTACATCTTGATAATATCATTATTATCTTTTATCATCATTCATAATCGTATGTTTTTGTACTTTCTTTCATTATTATCTTCCACTTTAATCTAGATCCTGTCATAAGCTATGCCTCATCATTTGTGTATGAAGCAACTACCGTTTTGGGGTCAAGCGACAAGGATCCTGTTTTCGCACGTCTTGATCAGGCATAAAGACTGACCCCCCTGTGTGAATTCTCATGGGTAAGCTAAACCCCACACAATTGAGCTAACAACTCTTCATTGAGTTGTGAACTCTCTTTTTAATTTGCTTGCAATACTTTCTTTCATTCATTATGTTCCACTTCGTTAACATTGTCTTGCACTTTCATTATATAATACTTTACATTCATAAGCATAACACACCACGTAAAGTCACATCATACATAACATGGGACAACATCATCATACAATGCATACATATAAACAAGCATAATCCACCATAAAACATCATTTCTTAGCACTTAAATTCTACTTCCCCAAATCTCAGAAAATTTTAAGTCCTTATGCAAATGCGGATGAGCAAACCAATGCGGATGAACAGACAAATACGGATGAACAAAAGAAATCAGATAAACAAATGCGGATGTTCATACTAAAAAATATTCAAAGTGTCAGGAAATGCGCATGAACTAAATGCGAATGACTGAAACAAATGTGTCTGAATACTATAGCAAATGCGCATGCACAAAAAGATATGCGCATGATCACTGTAACAAATGCGCCTGAACAAAACACTTATGCAAATATTCAAATCTAAATGCGGATGAACTAAACCAACCTGCAGTTGCAACTTATGCTATATTCAGTTCCAAATCCTCATTCTTATACATTCTTAGCCCAGATCTAGCATGCTAACACTTAGAACAAGCATACAATCATAGAACTCGATCAAACATTCAAAAACACACACCCACACCCATAACAGGTGGAAAAACACAGATCAGATCATGATGTTGGTTGTAAAACAGTTGGTACTATGCATTTCATCCCCAAACAAGTTTAAAAACAAGTAAAACCGGGGATCTAGGACTCACCTTAATAGCTTACGAGTAAGACTTCTTCAAACCCGTGAGCAACCTGGAGTTCAAACACCAAAACACACAGAAACACACAACCGAACACACAGAAACACACAAGAAGCAGTCTAGCAGCTCGAACACAGCTAAAACCGAACAGGAAACGCAAGAAAACCTTACCTACAAGCAGATCTTCCTCCTTCCCTCTCTAGAAATCGATTTACAGCTCCTCTCTCTCTCTAGCAGCCAAGAATTGTCTGTAAAGGGAGAAGTGTGGGCTGCCATACTTCTTTTAAATCTCATAAAGGTGCAAGTTTGCCACTTGCACAGCTTTAACCCCTTGACTTGGGACATTTCACCCTTTCTTCTTTTATTCTTCTTTTCTTTTAAATTTCAGGGTGTTACAAGTCCACCCCCCTTATATAGGTTTCGTCCCCGAAACCTGTCGTTCCTCGAATAGCTGCAGGTAATGTTGTCTCATTTCTTCCTCCGTCTCCCACGTAGACTCAGACCCCTTCTTGTGTCTTCACTGTACTCGTACAAGTGGAACCACTTTATTCTGTAGCCTCTTCTCTTTTCTGTCAATGATGGCCACTGGCTGCTCCACATAATTGAGTTGTTCATCCACCTCAATGTCCTCCAGTGGCACAATCATATCTTTATCGGCTAAGTACTTTCTTAGATGAGATACATGGAATGTTAGATGAATTTCGCTTAACTCATCGGGTAGCTCCAACCTGTAGGCCACCTCTCCTACTCGAGCCATGATTCGGAAATGCCCTATATACCTCGGGCTCAGCTTACCCCGCTTTCTAAACCGGATGATCCCCTTCCAAGGAGAGACCTTCAACATGACTCTATCACCCACCTTTAATTCAATCGCTCTACGCCTCTTGTCGGCATACAACTTCTGTCTATCTTTTGCCGCCTTCATAAAGGCCTTTATCTTTTCTAACTTTTCAGTCGTAGCCTCGATCACCTCAATGCTCCCCAACTCCTTCTGCCCGATGTCTCCCCAACATACAGGTGTCCTATACTTCCTACCGTATAGCATCTCATATGGTGGCATACCAATACTGGCATGGTAGCTATTGTTGTATGAGAATTTGTCTAACGGTAAGCGTTCGTCCCAACTTCCTCCAAAATCAATAACACATGCTCGGAGCATATCCTTAAGTATCTGTATGGTTCTTTCTGACTGACCATCTGTCTGAGGATGATAAGCTATACTGATGTGTAGTCTCGTACCCATCGCATCATGGAATCTCTTCCAAAACTTAGATGTAAACCAAGTGTCACAGTCAGACACTATAGACACCGATACACCATGACGAGTCACAATCTCTTTGATGAACAGGTCCGCTAATCTCTCAGATGAATACGTCTCGCGGATCGGTAGAAAGTGAGCACTCTTTGTCAAACGGTCAACTATCACCCATATGGCATCGTACCTCCTTGCCGTACGTGGTAACTTCGTGATGAAGTCCATGGTGATGTGCTCCCATTTCCACTCAGGTATATCCAAAGGTTGGATCTTCCCATATGGCTTCTGATGCTCCGCCTTCACTTGCAAGCAAGTAAGGCAATTGCTCAAATACTCCGCTACATCACGCTTCATACCCGGCCACTAGTAATCTTTCTTCATATCATGATACATCTTCCTAGCACCGGGATGAATTGAGTATCGAGTCTTATGAGCTTCATTCATGATTTGCCCTCGTAGGTCTCCATAACGAGGGATCCACATCCACCCGAAGCGGGTTCTAACTCCGAGAGTTTTCTCACCCAACTCCGAGACTAGACCTTTCATTCTTTCGGAGTTGATTCGATCTTCCTTCAGCGCCTCATCTTGAAATTCCTTAACTTGTATCATCACATCAGAGGTCACAACCAACTGGTAAGCTTTCACCCGGATTGGCTCGGGTCTCTCCTTTCGGCTGAGGGCATCTGCCTCCACGTTGGCCTTACCCGGATGGTAGTGGATCACATAATCATAATCTTTGATCAACTCTAACCATCTCCTTTGCCTCATATTGAGATCCTTTTGCTCGAAAAAGTACTTCAAGCTCTTATGGTCAGTGAAGATAGTGCACTTCGTCACGTACAAGTAGTGCCTTCAAATCTTCAATGCAAAGACCACAGCTGCTAGCTCCAGATCATGAGTAGGATAATTAGCCTCATGGATCTTCAACTGTCAGGACGCATAGGCTATAACCCTTCCTCGTTGCATCAGCACGCAACCCGATCCTGAATAAGAAGCATCTGAATAGACCACCAAGTCTTCATTCCCTTTGGGTAACGTCAAGACAGGAGCTTGAGTCAATCTTGTCTTTAACTCCTCAAAAGCCTTCTCCTATTCCAGACCCCATACAAACTTCACATCCTTGCGGGTTAGCTTGGTCAATGGTAAAGCTATCTTAGAAAAGTCTTGAATGAATCTCCTGTAATAGCCCGCCAAACCCAAGAAACTGCGGATCTCGGATGGCGTCTTTAGAGTCTTCCATTGCATCACCGCCTCCACCTTTGTCGGGTCCACTATAATCCCTTCAGAATTAACCACATGACCCAAAAACTGAACCTCGGGCAACCAGAACACGCACTTTGAGAACTTAGCATACAACTTCTCTCTTCTAAGCGTCTCCAGCACCTCGCGGATGTGACCGGTATGCTCTTCTTCGCTTTTCGAATAAATCAGGATATCATCGATAAACACAATCACTGATTTATCCAACATCGGCCGACACACCCGATTCATCAAATCCATGAAAGCAGCTGGTGTGTTGGTTAAACCAAAAGACATGACGAGAAATGCATAATGTCCGTATCGCGTTCGAAACGCGGTCTTTGGGATATCCTGCTCCTTAACTTTTAGTTGATGATAACCAGATCGTAGATCTATTCTTGAGAACCAACTGGCACCTTGGAGATGATCAAACAGGTCATCAATCCTCGGTAGTGGATACCGGTTCTTCACCGTCAACTTATTCAACTCACGGTAGTCAATGCGCATCCTCATGCTACCGTCTTTCTTCTTTAAAAACAAGACCGGAGCACCCCAGGGAGAGATACTCGGTCTGATAAACCCCTTATCCAGCAACTCTTGTAACTGGACCATCAGCTCCTTCATCTCTGAGGAAGCTAGTCGATACGATGTCTTGGCAACAGGTTGGGCATCGGGTATCAAATCGAACTGGAACTCGATCTCGTGGTCTGGTGGCACACCTAGTAAATCTTCCGGGAACACGTTTGGGAAGTCACGCACGACCGGTACATTAGAAAATCGTGGTACCGATGTGTCCACATCCTTCACATAAGCCAGGTAGGCAATACATCCACGCCTCATACACTTCTCAGCCACAACCATCGAAATCACCTTCGGAACCGCAGTAACTCGACCACCATAAATCGTCACCGAGCTCCCATCTGACGCAATCAACCGAATCATCTTCTTGCGACACACAATATTTGCCTCATAGGCTGCTAGCAAATCCATCTCTAGAACCACATCGAATCCGCTTAGGGGCATCATGAATAATTTAGCAGAGAACCTATGGCCTTCCAACTCTATGTTACAATTCTCTATCAGATCAGAAATCCTGGTAGACTTACCGATGGCAGTTTCTACGTCGAAGGCTAATCAATCTTTCTACTCCTAACAGGCAACTTAGCACAGAAGGCAGCAGAAATAAAACTCTTACTAACACCAGAATCAAATAGTACAGAGGCACAAGTTTGGTTTACTAGGAAGGTACCTGACACAACATCGGGGTCCACCCTAGCCTCCTCCCGGGTCATAGTAAATACTCAAGATTTTGCCTTTGGCCCCTCCTTCTCAACCCCCTTCTTCACCCCGGAGCTCTCGGCCCTTGGCATTTTGCAATCCCTGCTCAGATGGCCCTATTCACCACAGTTATAACACCTCATCACCCCACACTCCTTTGCCACATGACCAGGCTTCCCACATTTGAAGCGGATGTTTGATCCCCACTTACACTCCCCCGCGTGGTCTCTTCCACACCTACCACACTTCCTCATCCCCGGACCTACCGACACTACCCTCCGGTCATCCATCCTTGCCTTCTTATTGCTCGGGTAAAACCACCACGACCAAATCATTTCCCGTTCCAGTTCCTGTCACCACCACCCTTTTTGTTCACCTCCACCACTGCCACTTCTTCTCTCTCATCATATAACCTCCCTGCCAGATCAACCACCGACCTAAACATGCTTGGTCGGGCGGCGATCATGTGCCTACGGATATCCACCGGCAGACCCTGTATGTACCTCTTCATCTTTCTTGACACCGGCATCACCTGGTCTGGCACCAGCCTTGCTGATCGATGTCGAAGTATCAATCAAATAAGATGTTAAAATATGTGTTCCTATTCACCTTAAACTAGTTAGGGTAAGTAGGGTTGTCGATCCTCGTGGAATTAGTGGTCGGTGTATTGTACTTTGATTTAGAAAATAATGATTAATTAAATTAACAAATTACTTAACTATTGCCTCTTGGCTGTGAAAATTAGATTTTTGGAATAATTAATAAATAAACTAAGAAAACAACTTGGAAAGAATCAAACTTGATTAAGAAAACGATTATAAGAGAAAGTAATCCACTTCGGTTCTAGGTTTGGTTTTCAGTAATTGTTTAGTTTAACTTCAAGGAAAATCATTAATAGGGACTCTATACGTGCTATGATTAAGTGATATCGATAATCAGGACTTAATGGGTCTTGATACACAATACCAATTCAATTAGAAACCAAAACTTGCAATCATATAATTTCCGAAAGATTAAATGATATTCAAATAAAAGTTTACCAACGTCGTTGTTTAAATAATCAAAACACAAGTTAAACTCATAAAAGAACTTAACGGGTTCTAAAGTTTAATCCCAACAAAGTTAAACAAAAACAAAAACCTAATCACGCAAAACCTAATACCCGAAGTCGATCACGAGAAAATTAGCCGCTCATTGTTCGTGAATGATCTTCAAAATCGTTGTTGATTTGCATTCCGGATGATTGAATCTTGTTTTTGAGGGTTGGAATGGTGAAAAATCGATCCCAGAACTTCAAAATACGTCTTTTTTCGTCTTGGGTTGAATGGGAATCAAGTGGTGCTAAAACCTAAATAAAACGCGTATTTAAGGGTTTTTGAAAAGGGTCCTGGCGTAGGCTACGCCAGACAGCGTAGCCTACGCTGGGGTGTATTCTGCTGATTTTTTTACTTGAGCTGGCGTAGCCTACGGTGGCTACAGTAGGCTACGGTGGAAGCCTTTCTGCTGCACTTTGAAACTTCGTTTCTTGACCCCTCCAATGACTTGTTTTATCATGTAAGCTTCCAAATTCCTTGTTTTTCCTACAAAATCACTTTCAACTCATAGTCAACTATTCAACTCAATCACATGCATATAAACGAATAATCATACGTAATATTTGACGTTTAAACACTTAAAATCTCATTCCAACTCCCACACATCACATCCCCACACTTAAGCTTTGCTTGCCCTCAAGCAAATCTAATTCAAAACATTTAACAACATTATAAACCAAAATCCTTTGCTATGTCTTAGCTATGGTTCAAAGTCATATCCATTCCAGAATTTCAATAATCATGTTTGATTAACAAGTAAAGGATGTTACATTTAATTCAAAATAGAATTTGACTAATTAAACGTAACAAGCTTCCGGCTTTTATTGTCATGCGACACACCCCTCACCATTTTTCACTCCTCTCGGTTTATTTCTGGATTGGTGAAAATTGCACCAATATATCACTCGAAAGGTCCACATATGAAACATTGTTGTCATATACTTGGGTGACAATCAAGCTTCCACGGTAATAAATTGACCATGCACACATCAAAAGGACTTACGGGTTTTGGGTTAGGTTAAGGTAGGAATGATTGGCTGTGAGTGTGGCTAAAATATAAATTAAGACAATACCAACTGTTGACATCCTTATTGACATAACTATTATTCAAACAAAGCAACTGCATGGGTGCATATTTAACCAATAACCAACAATTTGCATCTTTCTTTTCTTTCTCTTTTTTTTTTCTTTTTTTCTAGTTTTTTTATTTTAATTTTTTATTTTTTTTTTTTTTTTATTATTATTTTTTTTTTTGCTTTTATCATAAATCAAATACTGAAGCTAGTCTGAATGTTATCAACAATGGTAACTTGGTCACATTAGGTAAAATTTGATTTGGGTTTTATTGATATGGGTTTGTCAAAATAAACGGTTTAAGGCTCGAAAGTGGCTACTAGGGGGAATTTTAGGTAAAGTGATGCATCACAAGAAATGGTGTTAAAAGAGAAGGGAATCCTAGATTGCCTCTATCATCTATGTGCATTTATCAAGTTCACCGTCTTGGTATGTATCAAATCACACAAGTTCTAAAACAAAGAATCATATGGCCTACACTTAACAATTGAAACACTTTTTATGTGAACTAACAATCTAGTAAGCTTCAAAATCTCACCAAGTAGGAATTAGGGTTGCCGGCGTGTGCATGCTTTTATTACACCATTAGCCTGTTAACCCTAACTAGGCAGTTCTTAATTTTTTCTAAAAATCTTGCTAACATCATTATTTTTGCTATCTTAGAATTAGACCATGACTAAGGACCCTTACATCAACCATGGCAAGAATCGATTGGTATGCTTGTCGTTTTCGTGTTCGATTGGATTGCTTAAAAACAATAAAAATTTTCCAAATTTTCCTCATCCCCACACTTGAGATATTTGTCTCCAATGTATGGTATTTAAGTTAAGTGTGTGAAGTTTTTTTCTTCTTTTCAAATCAATTTATTCAATTAATCAACACAAACGACTTTTCCAACCCGAACCGACCCAGACACAAACGTAAAGATTATCAAAATAAACTACTTAAATAGACATATCAAACACAAAACATAAAAATTAAATTCGGGTTGCCTCCCGATTAGCGCTAAGTTTTAGGTCTTCAGCCAGACCGTACCTGCGACCACTCATGGTGGTCGAGTAGGATGCTTGACTCCAGTATTCTTCAAATGATCCGGAAGTTCTTCAACTAGATCGCATTGTGGCCCAAACATTAATGCCTCAACTCTGTCTTTTATAGGATCAAGTGGATCGCCAACTTTTTTCTTTATTTTAGGTTTCACATCTTTTGTTTCCAACTTCATAATTGGCTCTTTCTTTTCTTTTAAATCCACCAATTCCTTCAAGTCCACATTCTTATCCCTATCATACTCAAAATCATTCTTAAAAATGGTGTTCATGCTTACATGTGAAGTATAAGTAGAAACACACACGTTAGTCATATCTGCCACAAAAACTTTATCATTAACAAAATAATTAATCGACTTGGAAAATACATTAAAACGTAACTTACGAGTTTCGTAAGTCATGTCAATTGTTCCATCCCGACAATTGATTTGAGCATTCGCATTGCTAAAAATGGTCGACCCAATATGACATTCGGTTGCTCATTCGTTCTCACTGGTGCAAAATCGAGCACCATAAAGTCCACAGGGTAGTAAAATTCTCCCAACTTGATTATAACATTCTTTACCATCCCCCGAGGACATTTTTGAGTCAAGTCAGCTAACACCACAGTGGTGTCAACTTTCTCTAAAGGACCGAAGTCATACTGATCATATAACATACCTGGCAAGATACTAACAGCTGCTCCATAATCCAAAAGTGCTCTTTTTATCTTCAACTTCCCCATTTTTATTGGAATGATGGGTGCTCCTGGGTCACTCTCTTCCACTGTATCGGCTTTCTCTTCCTTATCTGTAACTTGTTGTGAAAAAGAAGTAAAGTCATTATCAATAATTTTAGAGTCAGGAAGGATACTAACCGAATTGATGTGAACAGTTCTCATGTTTTGTGTGTTGGTTCCTTGATGTTGAGGATTGACCGTGGTATCACTCGGTAGCTTTCCATGGTTCCTTTTAATTTGAGCGACATCCTCTGCAAGTTGACCCACTTGTTTATTTAAGGCTCATAAGCCTTGTCCCTAATTTCATTTTCTCTCTTGTTGTCTTTCATATTCTCTTTCATCATGTTCATCAAAGCATCCAACTTTGCATTTGTAGACTCTTCACCACCAAGTTGTCCCGATTGAGAATTACTTTGATAGTTGCGTGATGAACTACCTTGTTGATCCCTATGATTGTAGTTTCCTTGATTGTTTCCTTGAGAATATGAAGTTCTTTGATAACCACTTTGATTATAATTCCCTTGTTCTCGGTTCTGATAAGCTTGACCACCTTGATTATTACCTTGAAAATTAGGGTTCATCTGGTTTGAAGCATTTCCATACTGAAAGTGTGGATGATTCCTCAAACTAGGGTGATAAGTATTGGAGTTCATATCAAACTGTTTTCTCTCTCCATATACTTGATTCACCTCTTCATGTTGACCTAAAAACAACGGACACTTTGCACTTGCATGCCCCAAGTCACCACATTCATTGCATACATTAAATCCAATTGAAGCCACATCTTTAGTCCGCGCATGTCCTAACTTGGCCAATTGTCTTTCCAAAGATGCAATTCTTTCTTTACTCTCATAATCAATGGTGGTTGACCTTGCCGGAGCGGGCTTTGACCGTCTACTAGCCAAAGCTTGAGCTTTGGAATTCTTGCACATTCGTTCTAGGAATTCCCAATCCATATCTTCATGATTAGATAAGAATGTTCCATTACTTGTAGAATACAAGTATTTCCTTTCTTCCGGTGTTAGTCCATCTGAAAATGCCTTAATCAATTCCCACCTTTCAATACCATGATGAGGACACATGCGGATCAATTCCTTGAATCTTGTAAATGCCTCATGAAATTGCTCACCCACTTGTTGTTGAAAAGATCGAATGGCCTCTCTTGCATCACTTGTCTTTCCCATAGAATAATATTCTTCAAGGAAAACCCTTTGCATCTCTTACCAAGTATGAATACTGTTGTCAGACAAAGTGAGGAACCATTGCTTAGCTCTATCTTTCAAAGTGAATTGAAACAATCGTAACCTCACTTCATCTTGTGTGAAGTGATTCCCACCAATAGTGCTACATATTGCATCAAATTCAGCAAGATGCACATATGGTTCTTCTGTTGCAGTACCTTAAATGCAGGAAGAATAGTGAGATAATGAGGGCGTACATCAAAAGCTCTTCCTCTACGATTTGGAGGTGCGATGGGATTTGGATTTTCAGAAATAGCCGGTCTAAAATGGCTATCCACACCTTGTACTTGAGCTCTTTGAGGTCTTCTTGGCTGATTGATGTTATTATTAACCCTACCCCTTTGTTGGTTGATAGGTGGTGCATTCCACTCATGTTGATCATTCCCCTAATTGTTATTTCTGTTTTGTCCCTCACCTCCACCAAAATTTCCATTCCAAGCATCATAATTTGCACCATGATAGGGCTCTTCATTGTTATTCCACTCATCTTCATAATCTTCATCACCCGTGTGAACACTGTGCATGCTCACATGATCAAAGTCATCTCCTTGATTAAGGTGATTTTGATTCATATTATTATAGGGTGGTGGTTGGTTTGGGTTATCGTTGCGGTTGTTATTTGGTGGTGGGGGTGGATTTGGGTTTCGATTTTGGTTATTGGGAGGAGGGTTTGGATTTTGAGGTAGTTGGTTGTTTGGATTATCCATGTGGGTTGAATCGGGCAAACTATCAGCTGCTTGATCAATGGCTTGTGAAATTGATGTAGTTGGTAACCCTGATCGATGCAAGACACGATTATAACTAGCTGATTTCTCTATCTCTGGATCGAATACTAGTGGTGATTTCCTACTCGAATATCGAGTATGCATGCAACCTGTCACCTGCACACTGAAAACACCAAGCGTAACTCGAAAATAAAAGCAAATAAATTAATACAAGTAACAAAAAAGATATTTTTTTTTATTTTTTAAACGAATAAAATAACAAAACACCAAGCGCACCGATTCCCCGGCAACGGCGCCAAAATTTGATCGATGTCGAAGTATCAATCAAATAAGATGTTAAAATGTGTGTTCCTATTCACCTTAAACTAGTTAGGGTAAGTAGGGTTGTCGATCCTCGTGGAATTAGTGGTCGGTGTATTGTACTTTGATTTAGAAAATAATGATTAATTAAATTAACAAATTACTTAACTATTGCCTCTTGGCTGTGAAAATTAGATTTTTGGAATAATTAATAAATAAACTAAGAAAACAACTTGGAAAGAATCCACTTCGGTTCTAGGTTTGGTTTTCAGTAATTGTTTAGTTTAACTTCAAGGAAAATCCTTAATAAGGACTCTATACGTGCTATGATTAAGTGATATCGATAATCAGGACTTAATGGGTCTTGATACACAATACCAATTCAATTAGAAACCAAAACTTGCAATCATATAATTTCCGGAAGATTAAATGATATTCAAATAAAAGTTTACCAACGTCGTTGTTTAAATAATCAAAACACAAGTTAAACTCATAAAAGAACTTAACGGGTTCTAAAGTTTAATCCCAACAAAGTTAAACAAAAACAAAAACCTAATCACGCAAAACCTAATACCCGAAGTCGATCACGAGAAAATTAGCCGCTCATTGTTCGTGAATGATCTTCAAAATCGTTGTTGATTTGCATTCCGGATGATTGAATCTTGTTTTTGAGGGTTGGAATGGTGAAAAATCGATCCCAGAACTTCCAAAATACGTCTTTTTTCATCTTGGGTCGAATGGGAATCAAGTGGGTGCTAAAACCTAAATAAAACGCGTATTTAAGGGTTTTTGAAAAGGGTCCTGGCGTAGGCTACGCCAGACAGCGTAGCCTACGCTGGGGTGTATTCTGCTGATTTTTTTACTTGAGCTGGCGTAGCCTACGGTGGCTACAGTAGGCTACGGTGGAAGCCTTTCTGCTGCACTTTGAAACTTCGTTTCTTGACCCCTCCAATGACTTGTTTTATCATGTAAGCTTCCAAATTCCTTGTTTTTCCTACAAAATCACTTCCAACTCATAGTCAACCTATTCAACTCAATCACATGCATATAAATGAATAATCATACGTAATATTTGACGTTTAAACACTTAAAATCTCATTCCAACGCACACACATCACTTGCCATCTCGTTGAAATTAGTCGTGTATTGCTGGTGTGTCATAGTTCCCTCCTCCAGCTATAGGAACTCTCTCTCTCAATCTTGTCAAGCTCCCTGTGAGGACAAAACTCCTCGATCACTATCTTCTTTAACTCACTCCACCTCATTCTCCCAATCGCCCTGCTACCCTCGGCCTGGACAATATTGTCCCACCAGCACAAGACCGAGTCTATGAATGAGTGGGTAGCAAACTTCACCTTTTGATCCTCCCTACATTCGCTGATGTCTAACACAGCCTCCATTTCTCTCACCCATCGGTGAGCAGCAGCAGCATTCCCATTACCATCAAAAGTCGGGGCTTGCATCTTTGAAATGCCCCATATCTACATCCCTTGGCAGTTTCCTGTACCTCTTCCTCTTCCTCTTCATCACTAGAGATAATCGTCTCAGTTTCTGGTTGCTCCCCTTCACCTGAGCCTCTCTCGCTGCCCCCTCTCCTAACGGTTTTCTTCCTCTCCTCTTTCTCCTTCTTTTCATCCTCCCTCACAGTACGAATAACCTTGGTCACCACAGACGGCAGGATCGTCTGCATAACCTGATGAACTTCCTCCACTACTGCCTCCTTCATAGAGGCTCTCAAATTAGCACTCTCATCACCGCCTTCATGGTGATGAAGCTCAGGCTCCGCAGGAGTCAACTCAGCAGTCTTAGCCTTGTTTAGCCTTGTTTCTTGTGACACATGTTCCAGCACCACAACCACCCTGTACACCTCCTCGAGAAGCCTTTGAAGATCTACCACCCGCCATCCTCTAAACACTATAAGATTCAAGCACCAACACGATCATTCAAGGTAATAGCTCAGATTATGTCAAGTATAGTAAGTCCCTAATTACAGTGGCCAGTTGTGATTAGCCACTTACTTTACTTTACATCCCCCAAGCATTTCCTATCCTGACTATATCAGTATCCAAATCTACTAAGAGCACATAAATCAGATAGCACGAGCACATAATACCGGTTAACTTTAGGAAAATAAATTACCTGATGGCACGTAGCTACTTGGGCTGGCATCCTTCTATTCGGTCCCATTCTCAGTTTAAGTTTAGGTTTTGAAAATATTTACTCATTTCTCTTAAACTTTGGCTCTGATACCAACTTGTAAAGCCCCTTTCCCGGAAACCCTACAGTTGGTCATCCACAACATCATTTATATCAAAACACATTAAGATTTATTAAGTAAATAAAACATCGCATCGGAATAATTCATCAAAAACCATTTTATGCTTTAATAAATACATTTGCCAAATAATACATCGTCGTTTAAAAGATTACAAAAGATCACTTAGTTGTATTACAAAACAACATCATTATTATTGCATGAGATGGATGCCAGTCCTTGCCCGCCAAGTAGCTTCACCCCCGTGCCATCCACAGTAACAACATTACCTGCCAACTGAAAATGCATATAAAAGTCAGCTTTGCTGAGTGAGTTCTAGTTTTACATAATAAAATACTTTACTTTTAGTAAAAAAATTTCCTTTATTTTCGTTCGTGATCACACAACATACATACATCTTGATAATATCATTATTATCTTTTATCATCGTTCATAATTGCACGCTTTCATACTTTCTTTCATTATTGTCTTCCATTTTAATCTAGATCTTGTCATAAGCTATGCCCCATAATTTGTGCATGAAGTAACTACCATTTTGGGGTCAAGCAACAAAGATCCCGTTTTCGCTTGTCTTGATCAGTCACAAAGACTGACCGCCCTGTATAAATTCTCATCGGTTAGCTAAACCCCACACAGTTGAGCTAACAACTCTTCATTGAGTTGTAAACTCCCTTTTTAATTTGCTTGCAAGACTTTCATTCATTCATTATGTTCCACTTCGTTAATGTTGTCTTCCACTTTCATTATATAATACTTTACATTCATAAGCATAACACACCACGTAAAGTCACATCATACATAACATGGGACAACATCATCATACAATGCATACATATAAACAAGCATAAGCCACCATAAAACATCATTTCTTAGCATATAAATTCTACTTCCGCAAATCTCAGAAAATTCTAAGTCCTTATGGAAATACGGATGAGCAAACCAATGCGGATGAACAGACAAATGCGGATGAACAAAAGAAATGCGGATGAACAAATGCTGATGTTCATACTCAGAAATATTCTAAGTGTTAGGAAATGCGCATGAACCAAATGTGGATGACTAAAACAAATGCGCCTGAACACTGTAGCAAATGTGTATGAACAAAAGAAATGTGCATGATCACTGTAGCAAATGCGCCTGAACAAAACACTTATGCAAATATTCAAATCTAAATGTGGATGAACTAAACCAACCTGCAGTTGCAACTTATGCTATATTCAGTTCCAAATCCTCATTCTTATACATTCTTAGCCCAGATCTAGCATGCTAACACTTAGAACAAGCATACAATCATAGAACTCGATCAAACATTCAAAAACACACACCCACACCTACAACAGGTGCAAAAACACATATCAGATCATGATGTCGGTTGTAAAACAGTTGGTACTATGCTTTCAACCCCAAACAAGTTTAAAAACAAGTAAAACCGGGGATCTAGGACTCACCTTAACAGCTTACGAGTAAGACTTCTTCAGACCCGTGAGCAACCTGGAGTTCAAACACCTAAACACACAGAAACACACAACCAAACACACAGAAACATACAAGAATCAGTCCAGCAACTCGAACACAACTGAAACCGAACAGGAAACGCAAGAAAACCTTACCTAAAAGCAGATCTTCCTCCTTCCCTCTCTAGAAATCGATTTGCAGCTTCTCTCTCTCTCTCTCTCTCTAGCAGCCAAGAATTGTCTGTAAAGGGAGAAGTGTGGGCTGCCATACTTCTTTTAAATCTCATAAAGGTGCAAGTTTGCCACTTGCACAGCTTTAACCCCTTGACTTGGGACATTTCACCCTTTCTTCTTTTATTCTTCTTTTCTTTTAAATTTCTACGTGTACAACCAACTACCCCTACCGAAGTTTGTTCTTTTCTTGGCTTAGCAGCCTAATATCGGTGTTTTATTTCAAACTTCTCCAAGATTGCTTTACCGCTCACTGTCTTAACACATAAAGGCAAGCCATGCGAGTGTGGTGTTAAGCCAGAGAATGCGTTTAAAACACTTAAGCAAATGCTATGTGATGCTCCCATCCTAACTCTTCCTGATGGTAGTGATAATTTTTTAGTCTATTGTGATGCATCAAACCAAGGTCTCAGTTGTGTTCTCATGCAAAGGGGTAAAGTTATAGCTTACGCCTCGAGACAACTTAAAATTCATGAAAAGAATTATACGACACATGATATTGAACTTGGTGTGGTTGTTTTCGCTTTGAAGATTTGGGACATTACCTTTGTGGTACTAAATGTGTGGTTTTTATAGACCATAAAAGTCTTCAACACATCTTCAACTAAAAAGAGCTTAACATGAGACACTGATGATGGATCGAATTACTCAATGACTACGACTGCGAGATTCGTTACCATCCAGGCAAAGCGAATGTTGTAGCTGATGCCCTTAGTCGTAAAGACCGCATCAAGTCTATTTTAATCCAAAGCATTCAAGTAAAATCTAATATCCAAACTCGTATTTTGGAAGCTCAACACGTATTAGTCAAGGAAGGTAACATGTATGATGAAATGTCGTGTGGTGTCGAACTTCAATTAGAAACCAAACTTGATGGTTTATTGTATTTTTTAAATCATATTTGGGTTCCAAATCATGAAAATCTTCGTACCCCTTTGATGAAAGAGGCTGTAACACCCGGAAATTTCAAAAAAGAAAAGAAAATAAAAGTAAGGGAGCAAACGGGATTTTATTTTAAAAAGCGAGGGTTAAAAGTGTACAAGGGCCAAACCGGCCCATAATGGGGTTTAAAAAGAAAGTAAGGCCGCCTATACTCTCTCCCCATGCACTCAAATCATATGGCTAGCGTGAGAGAAAGAAGCTCTCATCCGGTTCTAGAGAGAGAAAGTGGAATGAATTCTTCAAAGGTACGGTTTTAAAGTGATTTCTGTGACCTTTCGTATATTTGTTATCTCTGTGATACTTCCGTTATCTCTTGAATGTGCTGTTTATGTTATTTAAACAAATACGAGGGTTCATCTTTGTGCTTTACGAATGGTCTTAAGTTATAATTTTAGTTGAGAAATCTACTACTTAATTAATCATTAAAGTAAATAAATTAATAAAGTGCTAAATTTATAAATGTTCCTATTTTAAAAATACATTCATATATATATATATATATATATATATATATATATATATATATATATATATATGTGTGTGTGTGTGTGTATATATATATGTGTATATATATATATATATATACACACACACGTATGTATATATATATATATACACTTATGTATATATATATATATACGTATGTATATATATACATATATATATATATATATATATACGTATATATATACATATATATATAGATATATATATATATATATATATATATCTATATATATATATATATATATATATATATATATATATATATATATAGAGAGAGAGAGAGAGAGAGAGAGATAAATAGAACTTATTTGTTAAAAAAATATGATATGATCTTAGGTATTTAAATGATGAATTTTATAAAATTAATAAAATTTGTAAAACATGTGATTATCATGTAGAGTTTAAATTAAAAAGATTAAACTCAAAGTGATAAACTCCAAAACTTCAGGGACCAAAGGTGAACATTTTTTTAAAACCCAAACTCCACCCCCAATCTCCCCGTTTTTCCGGTGACCGGCCGGCCATACTCCGGCGCGGCACCGGACATCACCAAAACATCGCTTTAACACCTTAAAAACCGCAAATTGCGTCTAAACCCTTCACAAAACCGGTTTCGAACACGGGAACAAGTTTAATTCGACTATGATTACTTGAAACGCTATATAATCGAACCCCATCATTAACCAAATCCGTTTTTGCAATAAACCATGCTATCAATCAAATTAATTAAGTTTACACGTTCATATAATCAATTAGAAATCATTGATGCGTTTAATTTCACCTGAAACCGCAAGTTACAGTCCGAATTCCAACCGTAACTCCCTAATCTAAATCGAACTCGTGGAACTCGAATCAGTTCTAATCGAGGCTATTTAAACAGAGGGGAAAGGTTTCAAACGACCTTCTTACACTCTCTGCACTCTTAATTTTACCAAAACACCCGCACGCATCACAATTGGATCCAGCAATAGTCGCGACACTAGCACGAGTTCGTATTCGTCGAGTCCACAATCGAATCAGGTAATTGATTACATGAATACTTTCGGGTTGATGTGAGGAATAAAAGCCCCATGTTTAATTTGGTTAACAACATCCGGAATATGTTCGATTTGAACGAATTCGATTTAGGGTTCTTGAATCAAATTTGGGGATGTGGTGCGGGTTGTTTAAAAGAAATTATATCGGATCAAAGGCAGGCACAGGCGCCCTAGCCTGTTGGTTAAAGCTCAAGAGGGATAAGCAAGGGGTCCCGGGTTTGAACCCGAGCCCCTGCAACATTTTTAAAACTTGATTTTTTTTGTAATAATTAATTCCATAAATTTTTGAAATATTATTAAATTCATATAAAAATTATTTTTATATAACTACACTAAATATGAATTTAAATAGAAGTATATCTTTTTAAATTCTTAGGAATTAAATTTAATAAATCTTTTATTTTTACTTTGGAAGTTATAAAATTTGTATAAATATATTTTTTTAAGTTTTTTAAATTGTATAAAAAAACTATTGTGAATCAAATGGAAATATTTCTTTTAAAATTCTCAAGAATTTTTTACTTATTAAATCCTTCATTTTTTTTATAAAATTACTATAAAACATACTTACAAGTTTTAAATTGTATAAAAATCTCTGGGAATCAAATAGAAATATATATGTTCGAATTATTTGAATTAGTACCTCATAAATCATTACTAATAAATTAATGATTTATTTTATAAGTATGTTTATATTTTCTTCATATTTTATTCCAATTATTATAATATTTTAGTAGTAAAATCGCATCGTCTCATTTAACAAGGTTAAATAATATATATATATATATATATATATATATATATATATATATATATATATATATATATATATATTATCAAGAAACCCGATTACAATTGAAACCCTAGACTTCGCGAATCGTCTTTTGATCTTACCGGCTAGATTCTAAATCTTGGAACACTCATTGTTAGGCCAATTGTAAAGACATCGTTGAAATTACCTTATTTTATTTGTTCCTTGTACGTCATATACCAGGTGAGTTTCCCATACCCCGTTTTACTTTATTTCACACGTTTTGGGGTGAAACATGTTACCCGTATCATAGTCACACTTGTAAAGACGTTTGATTACTTGTAATGCACGTGCAATTCATCTTATATTTTGTCATGGTTATTTGGGACTTGTGCAAATATTATGTGATAGACTCTTGTGAAAACAATCCTTAACTATTGCTAGCCTATCGACGTCATAGATCTATGGGCTTGACAAGCCTCTTTGGTGCTAAAGCCGAGGTTATTGCCGGCTCCTGATGACGTATTCTTGATCATCATGGGAACCAAGTACACTTAGCTAATCGTATTTAATCGTTGTGGCCATATCTTGTCAAGGTTTGATTGTATCATTATGCTATCCATATATTTTTCATTATCATCTAACCTATGACTTGAATTGCCTTATTAAAAGATTTCTATATATGTATGTACAATCTACGGGAACTCACCAACATTATATGTTGACCGTATTTTCTAACATGTTTCAGGAAATGCTCAAGCTTAGTTGTTTCTCTTGAAGATATGAAATCATCTAGGATTGGACCTAGAGAACAATAAAGATCATGCTTTGAAACGTGATGTTTAAATTTTACTTATGTTATGTTTGTTTGATTTGAGACATATGTTAAGACAATGTTTGACATGAAATGGATACTTAATAATTTTACACTTTGAAGTAGCGTTGTGTGGCATGAACAATCTTAACCCTCACATCTCAACGTTTCCGCTGTTAAGGTTGGGGTGTGACAATTTCTTCTCAGACCTAAGTCGGGTTTAAAGCTTATAGGCAGATTTCTATGTGTTTTTATGGGTTTAGTTGCTTGTTTTCATGTGTTTAGGTGCTAGAACTCCAGGTTTGCTCTCGGGTTTGTGATGTTTTGCTTGAAGGCTATTTAATGTGAGTTTTAGATCCCCTCTTTACATGTTTCTACTTGTTTAGGGCTGATATGTGTATTACAAAGATGTTCTTAAACAAAAATTATGTTTTTCATGAAAATGATAACTTTATACGAATATTGCATGTGTTTTCATGATTCTGTGATGATATATGAGTGTACTAAGTGTGAATCTGGGAGATCTATGTTAAGAATACACTTAAGATGATTTACAGGGCTAGAAACTACATAAGTTGGATTGTAAGTGGTGAACATATTATCCGCTGTGGACACTTGAACATTGTTAGAATCTTCGATGTAGACACTTTAAGCATTTAGACTGTCCGCTGTGGACTTGGCTGTCCGTTGTGGACACTTATAATATTTAAGTCACCGTTGTGGACATATTTAGTGTTTTATTCATGCGCTGTGGATCACTAGGCATCCGCTGTGGACTTTGGTCGTCCGTTGTGGACTTGGCTGTCCGCTGTGGACACTTATAATATTTAAGTCATCCGCTGTGGACATACTTAGTGTTTTATTCATGCGTTGTGGACCATTAGGCATCCGCTGTGGACTTTGGACGTCCACTGTGGACTTTGGTTGTCCGCTGTGGACACTTAACATTTAAGTTATCCGCTGTATACCTATTTCATACGCTGTGAACACTTAGGTTTATTCTGAATTTGGGAATAGAAATTAAGTGACTGGTACTTATGTTTTAATGGGAGATTATGTTTGTTTAGTGTTTCTAATGCTTTATTTGCTTATGGCCGCTGTTATGAATAAATAATATTTCATGTTATGAGATTTTAATGACCGGATATCTTAAAAGTATTATTCATAAATAAGTGGGCACAAAGGAATAAAAAAAGACAATGGAACTTAATGAATGTTACCCCCGGGCCCTTATGATGAATGAAAAGCCTTGGAGCAAAATGAATGGAGGTTCACGACCCTGGGTGTCATTTGCTCAGCTGATGTGCGGTTGTTTCAGTCCAAAGGATGCACATCTGGGGTCTAATCCTTGTGATTGACCAATAAATGAATGGGACCTGTATTCATGAGTAGGCTTCGTGCCTAGCAGTCTGGGTCAACTGTCAGGGGTTAGCTACCACTTATAAATATGTACTGACAGGGTTCGGCATTTGTTGCCAACCAACAATATAGGCTCTTGCTTTGTGCAATCCTAGTTAATGAAAGAGAAATATAATGAAAGAAAGAAATATAATGAATCTCTTAACGAATGGTTATGTATAGTGATGGATGAACACCAAGTGAAGCTTACAAAATGTATATTTTCTATATATGAAAACTAGAACTCACTCAACAACGCTGACTTTTTATATGCATCAGTTGGCAAGTAATAATGTTGCTGGGGATGGCACGAGGTTGAAGCTACTTGGCAAATAAAGACTGGCATCCATGTTATGCAAAAATAATATTTTGTCTTGTAATACAACTAAATGTTCTTTCGAAACTTGTAACAACAATGTATTTCTTGGAAAAAGTTATTATTAATGCATGAAATGGTTTTTGTTTAACTATTCCGCTGCTATGATTTCTTACTTCAATGTATTTTAATGTGTAAAGTGCTATGCATGACCAGCTGTGGGGTTTTCCCAAGAACAGGGCCTTACAAGTTGGTATCAAAGCCAAAGTTTAAGAGAATGGGGTAAATTATTTTCAAAACCTAAACTTAAACTGAAAATGGGACCAAATGGAGGGATGCCAACCCAAGTAGCTACGTGCCATCAGGTAATTTTTTTAAAGTTAACTGGTATTATGTGCGTGTGCTATTTGATTTATGTGCTTAGTAGATTTGGATGCTGATGTAGTCAGGATAGGAAATGCTTGGGGAATGAAGAGTAAAGTAACTGGCTAATCACAACTGGCCACTGTAATTAAGGACTTACTATACTTGACATAATCTAAGCTATTACCTTGAATGACCTTGTTAGTGTTTGAATCTTATAGGAAGTAGATTTTATGGTGGGTAGAAAATCTGGGAAGGCAACCCGAGGTGGTGCTCGTGCCGAGCGTACTACTGGGCCACGTGTCACCAGGAGCAAAGCTAAGGCTCCCGAGACAGTTCATGAGGACACAGATCTCCATAGCCACCAAGAGGGTGAAGGATCAGTTACCCTCAAATCTACGGTGAAGGAAGCTAATGCTGACGAGTTCTATAACGTCATAAAGAATGTGTTGCCATCGGTGGTGATTGAAGTGTTGAAGGCTGTAAAGGATGGGGAAAGAGCTGAGGATACGGGAAAGAGGAGGAGAGGAAATCAAGAAAGTCCACTGAAAAGACTGAGAAGCTGAAGAAGAGCCACCTAGCCTAAAGGTGGTAATTCATGATGATGATAGTGAGTAGGAGAAGGAGACTGCTAAGGGTTTCAGAGATGCAAACCCCCAACCTTCTATGGTAATGGCAATGCTACTACTGCTCACCATTGGGTTTTAGAGATGGAAACAGTCCTGGACATAAGTGAATGCTAGGAGATCAGAAGGTGAAGTTTGCCTCCCATTCTTTTGTTGACTCGGCACTATGCTGGTGGGACAACATTGTCTGAGCCGAGGGAAAACGATCTATAGCAAAGATGAGGTGGCCGGATATGAAGGAGTTAGTACTGGAGGAGTATTGTCCACATCGAGAGTTAGAACAAAATTAAGAAGGATTCCTGTATTTGGAGGCCGGGAACATGACTCGTCAAGAGTACACCTCCAAGTTCAATGAACTTACAAGACTTGTGCCAGATCTGGTAACTCCAGTGTCAAAGAAGATTAAGAGATACATGCAGGTTTGCCCATGGACATTAGGAGGAAACATGATAGCAGCTAGACCGGGCACGTTTAGGTCAGTGGTAGATTTTGGCGGGGAGATTGTATGATGAGAGGGACCTGGTGCCAGTTTCAGAGAAAGGTCAAGAGGAGTTGGAATAAGAATGGTAATGGGAAGAGGTTCAGGAATGACAACTATGGAATTGGGGAGAAGAAGATGAGGGTTGACGACCATCACCCAGAACAAAGGAAGGGGAACGACCGAAGGGAAAGTGTAGGAAGAGTCACATGGGTGAATGTAGAGTGGGGACGAATAGGTGTTTCAAGTGTGGAGGCGAGGGCCATTATGCTAAGGAGTGCAGGATACCGAGATGTCACCAATATGGAGAAGTAGGACACTTAGGCCAGGATTGCAAGAAGGATGAGCAGAAAGCTCAGCGACCCAGACGACGGGGGAGAAAGGGAAGGGTGAGGCACCAAAGAAAAGGCAAGGGCATTCAACATGACCCAGGAAGAAGCCAGAGAGGACCCTTAAGTAGTTTCAAGTATGTTTCTGGTAAACCAATTGTATGCTTCTATGCTCCTCGATTCGGGTGCTAGTAGGAGCTTTGAATCTGCTGTTTTGCCGTGTAATGCATGGTAAGAGTAGAAGACAGAGTGCCTTTCCATGTAGACACAGCGATAGGAAAATCTACCAAGGTGACTGATATGATTGATGATTGCCTTATAGAATTGGACGGTCATAGGTTTCCTGCTAGATTGTATGCGATGGCCCTAGGGGTTTTGATGTGGTGTTATGGATAGATTGTTTGGCGACCTATGAAGAGAATATATGTGTCGAAGGAAGATGATTCATCTGCTTGCGCCCTACGGCAGTTTGGTTACGGTTCACGGGGACAAGGAATGCATCACTCCGCGAGTGATATCTATGATCACAGCAGAGAAGTTTATGAGGCGAGGGTGTGGGCTTACCTGGCTTATGTGAGGGATGTGGATGCTACCGTGCCTCAACTGTCGACGTGCCGATATATGTGATTTCCCCAATGTGTTTTCCTGAAGACCTGCCAGGGGTCCCACCAAATAGAGAAATCGAGTTTCAGATTGACTTGATACAGGAGCGCAACCCGTCGCCAAGGCACCATACCGATGGCTCCATCTGAACTCAAAGAGTTGATGATGAAACTGCAAGATCTTTTGGAAAAGGGCTTTATTCGGCCGAGTATCTCTCCATGGGGTGCTCCGGTTTTATTCGTGAAGAAGAAGGATGGTATTATGAGGATGTGCATCGACTACCATGAGCTGAACAAGTTGACTGTGAAGAACCGTAGGGCTGGCATAACAGGTCAGACCCGACACGATAAGACACGACAAGATAAGACACGATGATCTGACATGCTAGACACGAACACGACATGATAACTTATCGTGTCGTTTTTCTCAAACGAACACGACCTATTAAGAAAGTTACACAAAATGACCTGTTTAAAAACCTGTTTAGGAATCAGTAGTGTATCTAGTTCAAACCCACCATCCCCAAATCGATTACAATCGGTAACGTTCAACTAAATAAAGCCTTACAAATCAAAGTATTATAAAAACTGAATGTATTTCACAAACCAGAGTATATATATCATATTATTTAGATAACGTCCATAAATATTACAGAAACTGAAGATAAATATTTCCATTGAATCTTATATGTAATAGTGAAATAGGAATAATGCATATATATTTATTTTAATAACACGAGAGAGCTAATCAAGTGTCAAACTTTTGGAAATAGTATATTATAGTGGATAATCATAAATCACATAAAAATAACCTTCATATGCAAATCCATTGACAACAGCTATGTGAAGAACAGAATGATTGATCGATTCTTCAGCTCATCTGATCTGAATCGTCTCTGCCTGCAAATCCACCCTCGACAAGCTCGAAACCCTCTCCAACGACCCTCCTCCTCCACCCCTCTTTACGGCGTCTCCTCTGCCTCCGACGTCGACTCTTCCTCCCCCAAAATCGTCGAACCCGCACTCGATTGTTGCAACCGTTTATTCGCCCTCCGCCTCATCCGCTGCAAGATCGACCTATTGAAAGAAAGAGAATAACCATCCATCGTCTTCCATCTCGTTGATTCGATTACAGGGAACTCCGGCAGGGAGGCAGGTGGCAGTGCCGATGGAATGGTGGTTGAAGAAAGGCGGAATTGGAAGAGAAGAGTTGTGGAGGAAGAGTGGCAGTGAAAGTGTGAATGAAAATCAAAAAGTGAAATGAAACCTAATTAGGTTATGTTGTATTTTTATAATATTATATGTATATTTAATTATTTTACAATTAAAATAATAAACAGGTTTCTTAACGGGTCTTAACAGGTTAACAGGTATTTAACCTGTTTAGACACGAAATTTATCGTGTCTTAACAGGTTTATCTATTTAAGACACGAAACCTGTTAAGGTCAAACACAAAACATGTTAACTTCGTGTCCTGTCGTGTCGTGTTTAAAGATCCGTGTCAGAAATTGCCAGCCCTAAGAACCGGTATCCGTTACCAAGGATTGACGACTTGTTTGATCAGCTCCGGGGTGCTAGTTGGTTCTCCAGGATAGACCTTCGATTGGGGTATCATCAACTGAAGGTGAAGGAGCAGGATATCCCTAAGACAGCCTTTCATACGCGTTATGGGTACTACGAGTTTCTTGTGATGTCCTTTGGTTTAACCAACGCACCAGTTGCTTTTATGGATTTAATGAATCGGGTGTGTCAACCTATGCTAGATAAATCAGTGATCGTGTTTATTCATGACATCCTGATTTATTCGAAGAGAGAAGAAGAGCATGCTAGTCACATCTACGAGGTGTTGGAGAAGCTTAGAAGAGAGAAGTTGTATGCAAAGTTCTCCAAATGCGCGTTTTGGTTGTGAGAGGTTCAGTTTTTGGGTCATGTGGTTAATCCTGAAGGGATTATGGTAGACCCGGCAAAAGTTAAAGCAGTGATGCAATGGAAGTCCTCAAAGACGCCATCCGAGATTCGTAGTTTCTTGGGTTTGGCGGGCTATTACAGAAGATTCATCCAAGACTTATCCAAAATAGCTTCACCATTGACCAAGTTGACCCGTAAAGATATGAAATTCGTATGGGGTCTAGAGCAAGAGAATGCTTTCGAAGAGCTTAAGACAAGATTGACTCAAGATCCTGACTTGAAATTGCCAGAAGGGAGCAAAGACTTGGTGGTCTATTCGGATGCTTCTTATTTGAGATTAGGTTGCATGCTGATGCAACAGGGGAAAGTTATAGCCTATGCGTCCTGACAGTTGAAGATCCATGAGGCTAACTACCTTACTCATGATTTAGAGTTGGCGGCTGTGGTCTTGGCATTGAAGATTTGGAGGCACTACGTGTACGGGACGAAGTGCACCATCTAAACTAATAACAAAAGCTTGAAGTACTTCTTCGAGCAAAAGGATTTGAACCCGAGGCAAAGGAGATGGTTGTAGCTTATCAAGGATTATGATTGTGAGATCCATTACCATCTGGGCAAGGCCAATATGGTAGCGGATGCCCTTAGCCGAAAGGAGAGATCTGAGTCGATTCGGGTGAAGGCTTGTTAGTTGGTTATGACCTCCGATGTATGGAAGCAGGTCAAAGAATTTCAGGATGAAGCGCTTGAAGAAGATTAGATTAACTTCAAAAGGATGAAAGGTCTTGTCGCCGGTTTAGGGGAGAACACCCTTGGTGTTAGAACCCGATCCGGGCGAATGAGGATTCCTCATTATACGGATCTAAGGGGAAGGATTATGGATGAAGCTCACAAAACACAATATTCCATCCATCCTGGTACTACAAATATGTATCACAACCTGAAGAAGGATTATTGGTGGCCAGGGATGAAGCGTGACGTGGTGGAGTACGTGAGTAAGTGCCTGACCTGTTTACAAGTGAAGGCAGAGCATCAAAAACCATAGGGGAAGATCCAACCCTTGGATATACCCGAGTGGAAATGAGAGCACATCACCATGGACTTCATCATGAAATTACCTCGCACAGCGAGAGGATGTGATACCATTTGGGTGATTGTAGACCGCTTGACAAAGAGTGCTCACTTCTTGCCAATCTAAGAGACTTACTCTTCAGAAAGGTTGGCGGAGCTGTTCATCAAAGAGATTGTAACTCGTCATGGCGTGTCGGTGTCTATTGTTTCTGATAGGGACACTCGGTTCACATTCAAGTTCTAGAAGAAATTCCATGATGCGATAGGAATGAGGTTACACATTAGCACAGCTTACCACCCTCAGACAGACGGTCAGTCAAAACGGACCATTCAGACCTTGGAAGACATGCTCCGGGCATGCATTATTGATTTTGGTGGAAGTTGGGATAAACACCTTCGTTGGCAGAGTTCTCCTACAACAATAGTTATCATGCCAGTATAGGCATGCCACCACTCGAAATGTTGGATGGGAGACGATGCAGAACCCGGTGTGCTGGGGTGATATCGGGCAAAAGGAGTTGGGAAGTATCGAGATCATTGAGGCCATGTCAGAGAAGTTGGAAAAGATCAAGGTTTTATGAAGGCAGCTAAGGACCGGCAGAAGTCCTACGCTGATAAGAGAAGGAGGCTAATTGAGTTCCAAGTGGGAGATAAGGTGATGTTGAAAGTATCTCCTTGGAAAGGGATTATCAAGTTTTGAAAGCGAGGGAAGTTGAGCCCAAGGTATATCGGGCCATTCATAATCATTGCCAAAGTTGGTGAAGTGGCATATAGGCTGGAACTTCCTGATGAGCTGCATGGGATTCATCCTACGTTCCATGTATCTCACTTACAGAAGTGCTTGGCGGAAGGTGATGTTGTTACCCTCTCACGGACATTGAGGTTGATGAAAGGTTGAATTATGTGGAGCAACCAGTGGCTATTTTGGACCGGAAGGAGAAATGGTTAAGGAATAAAGTGATTAGCCAAGTAAAAGTGAAATGGAAGCATCGCAAAAGATCGGAGGCCACTTGAGAGTCAGAGGAAGAAATGAGATGGCACTACCCAGATCTCTTTAAGGAGTGACAGGTTTTGGGGACGAAATTAAGTGACTGGTACTTAGGTTTTGGCTGTCCACTATGGACACTTAACATTTAAGTCATCCACTGTATACCTATTTCATGCACTGTGAACACTTAGGTTTATTCTGAATTTTGGGATTAGAAATTAAGTGACTGGTACTTATGTTTTAATAGGAGATTATGTTTGTTTAATATTTCTAATGCTTTATTTGCTTATGGGCTGCTATTATGAAAAAATAATATTTCATTTTATGTGATTTTAATGACCAGATATCTTAAAAGTATTATTCACAAATAAGTGGGCACAAAGGAATAAAAAAAGACAGTGGAACTTAATGAATGTTACCCCCGGGTCTTTATGATGAATAAAAAGCCTTGCAAGTAAAATGAATGGAGGTTCACGACCCTGGGTGTCGTTTGCTCAACTGATGTGCGGCTGTTTCAGTCCAAAGGATGCACATCTGGGGTCTAATCCTTGTGATTGACCAATAAATGAATAGGACCTGTATTCATGAGCAGGCTTCGTGCCTAGCAGTGTGGGTCAACTATCAGGGGTTAGCTACCACTTATAAATATGTACCGACAGGGGTTCGGTATTTGTTGCCAACCAACAATGTAGGCTCTTGAATTGTGTAATCCTAGTTAATAAAAGAGAAAGATAATGAAAGAAAGAAAGATAATGAATCTCTTAATGAATGGTTATGTATAATGATGGATGAACACCAAGTGAAGCTTACAAAATATATATTTTCTATATTATCAAAACTAGAACTCACTCAGCAACGTTGACTTTTTATATGCATATCAGTTTGCAGGTAATGATGTTGCTGGGGATGGCACGAGGTTGAAGCTACTTGGCAAATAAAGACTGGCATCCATGTTATGTAGAAATGATATTTTTGTCTTGTAATACAACTAAATGTTCTTTTGAAACTTGTAACAACGATGTATTTTTTGGCAAAAGTTATTATTAATGCATGAAATGGTTTTTGTTTAACTATTCTGCTGCCATGATTTCTTACTTCAATGTATTTTAATGTGTAAAGTGCTATGCATGACCAGCTGTGGGGTTTCCTCGGAACGGGGCCTTACAAAGGCTCATAAGACTCGTTATTATATCCATCCTAGAGCTCATAAAATGTACAAGGATCTTCATTGTCAATATTGGTAGCTTGGCATGAAAAAGGATATTGCTCTTTTTGTAGCAAAGTGCCTTACCTGTTTCAAGGTCAAAACCGAACATCAACGACCATCTGGTTTACTTGTACAACCTAAAATTCATGTTTGGAAGTGGGAATGTGTAGCTATGGATTTTATTACTAAACTTCCGCGCACTTCGTGTGGTCATGACAGCATTTGGGTGATTATTGACCATTTGATAAAATAAGCTCACTTCTTATCTATTCATGAGGAATATCAAGTTGAGAAACTAGCTCGAATCTATATCAATGAGATAGTGTGTCGACATGGTGTACCTCTGAACATTATCTCCGATCGTGATGGTCGATTCATCTCTCGTTTTTGGCAATCTCTTCAATCAGCCTTGGGCACTCGACTAGATCTTAGCACGGCTTACCATCCTCAAATGATGGTCAATCGGAAAGGACCATTCAAATACTTAAGGACATGCTTAGATCTTGTCATTGATTTTGGTGGCAATTGGGATACACATTTACCATTGGTCGAGTTCTCGTATAACAACATTTATCATAAGAGCATCAATATGGCCCCATTTGAGGCACTTTATGGTCGTAAGTGTCGTTCACTTATTTGTTGGAACTAGATTGGTGAAGTCCAAATCACCGGTCCCAAGTTAATTCAAGAAACTACCGACAAAATCATGAAAATTCGCAACAATCTTCTTGCTGCTAGAAGTCGTCAAAAGAGCTATGCTGATAGACGACGAAAACCCCTAGAATTCAAGATCAGTGAACCAGTACTCCTTAAAGTAACTCCTTGGAAGGGAGTAGTCCATTTTGGGAAGAAATTGAAACTAGCACCTCGTTATGTAGGTCCATTCAAAGTCCTCGAAAGAATTGGAAAGTGGCTTACAAGCTAGAGCTACCTCAAGTGCTCAACAATGTTCATCCAGTATTTCACGTGTCCAACCTTAAGAAATGCTTATCTGATGAAAATCTTCATATTCCTCTCGACGAAGTGCTATTGATGAGTCTATGCACTTTATAGAGAAACCTATAGAGGTCATGAACCGTGGAGTGAAACAACTTATAGGTAGTCATATACCGACAGTCAAGATTTGTTGGGAGTCTAAGCGTGGACCAGAATTTACTTGGGAACGTGAAGACCAAATGAAAACCAAGTATCCACATTTATTTACATCAGCCTCCCCCTAACAAATTTTGGGACGAAATTACCTAAAGTAGGGAGACCCACCCTCTGGCATCTATCCATATTTGTAACCCAAACCATTTGAATTTATTGTTTATGTAGTAAAAACATATGGAATTTTATATTATATAATTTTTTTTATCATACATACTATTATACATGATAACTTATAGTCTTATACATGCTATACATAAGATTCTATAGTAGTTATTTTTATTAGTATGAGTAATATTTGTTTTATAACTTTACTTGTCCTATGACTTGATGATGGTGAATAGAAGTCTAAATTAGTAATATCTTAAAGTTTTATATATTTAAAAAAAATTTAAAGTTCATATTATTATTAAAGTTCTTAACTTCTTATAAAAGTACACATGGGCTATTGTATAATAAAACTAAACTTTTATGGACCCTCGTCTTTAATTTTATAGAAAGTATTAATCATAATATTTATATAAAAGTTTATATTTATTATTACTTTTATAGGAAAAACACTAACTCTTCAAAAGTCTTTAAAATCCTCTAATCAAAAGTCTCTAATTTTACAACTTTAATACAATTTTTTATAAAAATTAATTTTATAAAATCCTACCATTTTTATAAAATTTGAAAGAATAAAACTCCCTGTTCTTTAACTCATTTATAATCTATCCATAACCCCACAATTCTTAATTGTGCTCATTAAAATTTCCCCATTCATAACCCCCATTTTCCAACCTATAAATAATAACCTTTGTCTAACCATTTTCTTACACCAACTCTTCTTCTCAACTTACAAGAGAGTTCTTCTTCACCATCTATACAATCTTAAGAAACTTTCAGTCTCAACCCTCCGTTGAAGCCTTTAAAAGTTTCAAATACATTCGTCATTCTTAAGGTAGCAACCGTATTCTTAATTTTAGTGTTATTATTATTCTATTGATTTCTAAATAATTTTAAGCAACTTTATAATCAAACTTCTTATGTTTTTCTTCAATTGTAACCCTTCTATTATCATATATATTCTTAATAAAATTTATTATACGCGTTTATTATTTTTAAAACCCTAAAAGATGCACGTAAGTGCAACCGTTGATTTTGGACAGAATCTGTTATAACTTCAAACGGCCATAACTTGGTCATTATAAATCAAACATTTACAAAATCTAATTCCATGAACAATTTCATTAAGTTATCTTCCAACCATAGTTTACACGACTTGAAACAACCTTGAAGCAACCTTTCTTGAAGCAACCTTTCTTTTCCTTTGCTTTTGATCATTTTATTTCTATGGTCAATCTCATAGCCATAACCTTAACATAAGTTCTTATACATATAATCATGCTAATTTAGGGCTTCACCATTTCTATTAACCAAGTTATAATTCCAACTCATACTCAAGAACTCAATGTGAGTATTCATAGTCCCTTTTCCTTTTATGTATTTGGATGTGACATGTATACGTATTCAATTCTAAATCTTTCTTGCAAATCATATGATTCAATTAAGTCTTATGTGTATTCTATGCATTTGTGATAAACATGTTGGATTAATCTTTTATGTGGTGGTCAATCTTTCTTACTTACTTACTAGCATATGATCATTAACTTTCTAAAGCCTAAGGTGACGATGATAGCGCTATTGGTTTGACACCCCTAAGCGGGTCGTTATAGACGGCATTTGGGTATCGAAACCGATATTCTTAGTCTAACCTGTTGGTTAGGGACACTTCTCACTAAAGGTTTGATCAATACATTTGGTTTAGTCATACTTGCTTGAATTCATACTTTGACTCTTGAATTGTGTTTTTAAATCTAGTATATGTAGCAAAACCTATGTTTACTCACCAACTTGCTAGTTGACTTTAGTTTTATACATGTCGTAGAAAATGCCTTCAAGTTTATGACACTTAGGATGCTTATGAACTTAGTTAATAAATCGAACTTTATTTTATGTTATTTTTTATTGAACAATTTATTGTTTCTTTGTAAGACTTATGTAATTGGGTTGATTAAATAAATTATCACTTTTACAGTGTCACGTGTTATGGACAATCTACACGCCCCGACATATTCCGCCGCCGGTTGGGGTGTGACATTCTTTGCAAGGGTGAAAACCCTAAAATGTGGAAAAGGGCCTTTATATGTGGGGGCTAAATGAATGGGTGTTGTACAAGTAAGTTCGTGTCGCGTTCTAAACCTTCTCGCGTAACTTTTTAAATTTTACTTCATGATGGTGCTAAATACTATACGTTATAAATATTCAAGAATATTCATGTATCGTATTTGAACTTATTCGATGATTAAACGAATCGAAATACGCTTATATTGCGTATTATTGTGTTAAAACCGTTTTTAAGTGTTTTCCTACGTAGAACGTTAATATTTTGATTTTAACATTAATAATATATGTATTTAATGTCTAGTTATTGTTCAAGCTTAGAATTATAGAATTGAGTTTTGATAAACCAGAGTCTCTTAATAGGCTTTACTGGGCCATAATTTTTAATAACATGATGAAAAAGGTTATCACAATCATAGTTTATGGCTCGACACAAATCCGTATCTTCCAATAACATATAAAACATGATTTCTATCAAAGGATTTATAATACCTTCAACGAATATTTGTAAGTAAAAGTTTGGTGTGGAACGTTATAAATCTCAATATGGTGGGTGGGGTAACTACCGAGATCAATGCAGCCAATTATGTGTCTCCTAGAAGTTGTTTCAATGACAAATAGGACAGTTTGGGTTAAAAATGATAATTTCTAAAACCCAAAGCAAAAATCCTCTCAATTTTGCAATTACATGAGATGATTCTTATAGATGAAACTTTAGTGTATTGGATAAAAAAGTTATAAAATAGAGTTCTGACAATCCGAAGTTGTTAATGTTTCTATATAATTTTGATAAAATAATTATATGTTTGACCTAGCTTTTATTTGTGCACGTAATTGCTATATTTTTCAGTTACCTTTAATATGTTTGCATACCTGCTAGTGGATTTGAACCTAATGCTAGTTATTAATCTAGCCAAAGTTAATGTCTAGACTTGTCAAGTTTGATTGATTAGTGATAGAGATTTCATTGCAGCCAGGATTGTAAATCGTATAAAATACATGGTGTTCTAAAATATGCGTGATATGAAACTTGTAGCTAAACATTGTTATATTTGGGTGTTTATAATGATATATCACATATGAAGCGATTCGTATAGACACAGAGTGGCTAGCAAAGCAGTAGTATGTCACATCAGTCAATCCTTGTCTAAGACAAATTCTTACACCATTAACATCAATAAAAATCGTTTAGTGTCATAGGACCAATATAATTGTCAGCGGTGTATCATTTACTGAAGTAGATGTACCAATTACTAGACTCTATATTTGATATTGCAAAAGTAAATAAAAAATTATATTTTAATAATTCAAACTATTTACTGTTTATCAATATTAATTCTAACTAACAATTTGACTAATATTAATCCAAACTTTTAATTTTGTTACTAATAACAGTCCAGTCTAATTGTTCGTTAACTTTGTTTTTTATGATGTATCACGTGACGTGGCTCGTGACATAACGTATAACATAGTTATAATAAAAAATATAAACACATTACTTATTTCTTTTTCATAAAAGATCATTTTCTAAAGTTATTCAACGTATTGTTTTTGTTGTTGATTTAGTAGTTTGGAGACAAAGAGACGTAAAAATTAAATGATATATTAATATATCTTATTTTACTTATGTAATATATCATATCATATACCACATCACGAGAGCAACGTAAGTCATTTAATATATAATATATATCGATATTAAAATAATAATATTATTATTATTACAATAAATAAATATATAGAAATAAGGTATTTTAATGGAAAAGGAGTTTTTTCAATGAAGCCCCGTCACCTTCAGCTGTGGTTTCCTACCTGCAACCATATAACAATGGCGATCCATTCACAGAGTTCTTGAAATCAATGGCAGATTTGCTTTTCAAACACTCAACTACAATCATTACATTACATTACATTACATTATTATTATATAATAAGTTAATAGCACAACTATTGCATCTTCCCCAATATCAGCCGAAAATGACCCCATTTCTGGTCATCGTAACCTAACCCACCATCATCCCCCTTTCAGTCAACTCTTCCCATACCCAATTCACCCTTTTTTTACTTATTTCACCCCTAAATTCCCGCCTATTCATCATCTTCTTGCAATTTGTGATCTTCACAACCCACGTTTAGTATGCTTCATTCTCACGATTTCACAGCTCTTTGCTTTAACCGTACAGTTCGATCTTAAGCAAAACGCCCCCTTTACCCTTTTCGTTCCTTGATTTAAGCCCACTTACGTATAATCACGATGCAGAGCTCCGCATCATGTAATTCGAACTTCATGTTGCTGATTGTTCAAAGATTTCATGTCTGGTACGAAGCTCTCTGATTCATGTGTTTCGTTAGTTTAATGAGTTATCCAATTGGGTTTTGCTTAGATTGTAGTGATTTGACTTAATTACGAATTGGGGAGGTTTTGTTTGATTAAAGGGATATAGTTTAAGATGAGGATTTCTTGCTTTCCAAAGTTTAGATTAGGGAGATTTTTAGGCATGCTGCAGATTGTTCTTGGAGTGCTAGTTGTAATCATAAGTGCTTCGAGCTTATATAGGTTCTATTCGGCTGGATTTTTCATGCATAATGAGGATATATGCAAGCAGTTTTACGGGGTTAAAGATGTTTATGAGGGGTTTGATGTAATGTCTCTTTCTGCGCGTGTCAATGAGGTGCTCGATAAAATGCTTAGCTTACAGGAAAAGCTCGAATCGACGGTGCAACAGCTTGAGAAAACTAACGATTTGGCTAACACTAATGCTTCAATGCTGGAGTACAAAGGTTTATTGAACAAGAGGTGATTCAGCCTCTTTATAGTGCTCATATCTCTCTTAGGCAGATTCGTTTACCTAGAGTTGAAAATGGGACAACGAATGAAGATCCTTTTATCAATGCTTTTGTTACGGAGGAAATAAAGAAGTATATCACCCCGAAAGAGAATCGTGTGGGGAAGAAGAACATATATGGGAGTGAGAAGATATATAACAGTATAGGGCATGGGTGTGTGTCGATGAAGAAAGAACTCCAAGTGTATATGGATTATGACATTGGGTCGTTTTGTAAAGACGATTGGAATGTGGCTCAGAGTCTTATGATTAAGGGTTGTGATCCTTTGCCGAGAAGAAGGTGTCTCACCAGGGCTTCAAAGCTGTACCAAAAGCCTTACGCGATCAATGAATCTTTGTGGAGGATACCTGATGGAAGAAATGTGAGGTGGAGTAACTATGCGTGTAGAAACTTTGAATGCTTATCGAGCAAGAATCCTAAAGGGGTTACTTCAAGTGCACAGGTTGTTTTGAAATGGAGAAAGAAAAGCTTAAATGGGTCACAAACACGTCGCTTCCAGCTGATTTCTTGATTAAAGATGCTTTGAGTGTTAAGCCAGGGGAGATAAGAATAGGGCTCGATTTTGGTATAGGCACAGGAACATTTGCTGCAAGAATGAGAGAGCATAATGTGACGATTGTGACAACGGCTTTGAATCTTGGAGCCCCGTTTAACGAAATGATAGCTCTTAGAGGGTTGATTCCTTTGTATGTAACCTTGAACCAACGGCTACCGTTTTTTGATAACACAATGGATTTGATTCACACGACTGGGTTTATGGATGGGTGGATAGATCTGCAGCTGATGGATTTCATTTTGTTTGATTGGGATCGGATCTTGAGGCCGGGCGGGTTGTTGTGGGTCGATCGGTTCTTCTGCAACAGGAAAGATTTGGATGATTACATGTACATGTTTCTGCAGTTCAGGTACAAGAAACACAAATGGGTCATTTCTCCTAAGTCTAAAGATGAAGTTTTTCTTTCTGCTTTGCTAGAGAAACCTCCAAGATCCTTATGAATTGTTATTGTTGTTTCATATACTAATTGTAACTTTTTCATCTCAAGTAGAAGCTGTGTTGTTCTTTTGGTTTTGGTGAAATATATAGTATTTTTATTTTATAAGTTAAAATAATACATAAATTGGTCAATATATTTATGAAAATGATTAGATTAAAAAGTGTTTGGTATTAACCCTTTATCCAACTGGTGGATTTATCTTGTAGCCATTAAACATGTGAAGGAGGAGTCGTACCTAATTAAGTGGGGTTTGGGACCCAAATTATAATTCACATATGAATATAGGAACTATGTTGACTTTGCAAACTTATGTCATTTCATATTCGCAAGTTGGATTTTTATAATCTAAATTATGACATATTGTTTGATAATAATTCATACTATTAGTTTGATCAATAATACTTCTAACTTTTATTTTTATTGTTAAGAGCAATTCTATTAGCATAACTATCATCGATTTACACTAGATTCCCGCTCACTTTTCACTCAAATCCTTTGTATTTTTTCGTATTTCATTCAAAATCATCATTGTGAGTAAAATCAAGTCAAAATCAAACGTAAATTAATGAATGACTATGCTAATAGGATTGTCCTCAACAACAAAATTGAAAGTTAAGATTATTGGACAAAATGATTGTACGGATTATTATTGGTCAATAAACCATCATATAGATTATTAAAATCCAAAACTGCTCAAAGGCTTTAAAACCCATTTCCTTTAACGAGGATGGAGGTGATGATGATGTCGTTGTGGAATGGTCATTTTACCATTAATTTAAAATTTAAATTGTTTTTCAAATTTAATTAAGTACACCGTATAAATACCCTAACTATTTGTATTTTTCGCACCAACTTATTAATCTCATCTATATTATCACACCAAATATGTTCTCTTCCTCCTTATCATTATCGTTGTCATCATCAATCGATTATGACGATGCGGACACCATTTTTGTCCAAACAGTTGTTTCCTCAGCCCAAATCTTTTTACAACGTCCACAAGGTATCCATGAACCCATACCGGAAAAGTTGCACTTAACCGCAACCGACAACGTGCACGTACAATATTATATAACAACAATTTTTAAAGAGGTTCAACTGACGTATCCGGTCAATGTTTTTAGGCATCGTTTTCGAATACATCGATCGCTATTCTAAACCTTTTTTGAGGATGTGAAGAGAGCTAACCTGTGGTCCCAACAATGGTATGATGCTAGAGGGCATCTTGGGTTTAGTACTTTACAAAAGTGCAAAACGACTATTCGGCACTTGGAATACAGAATTGCGGGATGCTTTCGATGAATACTTTGATGTTCGAGCGTACTATAAGGTTGTCTATTTACAAATTTAGTAAAGTATAATTACTTTGTATGGCAGGAAAAATATACGAAGACCGACCCTAAGTGACATTCAAGTGCTATATGAGTAGGGTTCTTTATAGTGCTCGACGCTCACTCGATACTCGTTCGGAATTTGTTCGAAAAATACTCGTTTGAACTTCTGCTCGGTTGTAGACGAGCCGATCGGCTCGGATCGGTTTGTAAACAAGCCAAGCACGAGCAAAGGTCCGCTCGGCTCAATTCGGCTCGAATTATTTTTTATTTTTTTATATATATAGTTTATACATAGCACTCTAGTAGATTTGGCCTACTATATACAATTATACAATTATATTTATACATATTAGATCAAACAACCTAATAAAAAAATAACACTAAGCACTAAAGTGTAATCCTAAGTCGCTATGAGAAAATTTTGACCTCACTCTTACTCTTAGTCGATCCGCTCTCACGTATCATTCTTTGCAATATGCTCACCCCCACATCGGTTATAGCCTTCGCCTCATCGGCAGCCATAACGTATTGTCATTCATGAAAATGTGATGTTATGAAATGTGACATCTTTTAAGTTATTAAAACTTAAGACCCACTATTTTTATTGTCTCTCATTGCAATATCAATCGGATGACATACTAGATAGTTGAATTCCACAAATGTTCGTCTCTCGTTTGTGCTCGTTTGACGCTCGATCAAAAAATTAATGCTCAAAAAATGCTCGTTCGATTTTCCGCTCGGTTGTAAACGAGCCAATCGGCTCGGTTCTGTTTAGAAACGAGCCAAGAACAAGAAAAGGTCTACTCGGTTCGGCTTGGCTCATGAATAGCCCTATACATGAGACACATGAAGCTAGACACAGATTCCGTGGGATGCTCGGTAGAATTGATTGCCCACTTTGGGAGTGGCAAAACTGCCCTAATACATGGCAAGGTCAATATATGTGTTGTGATCATTTACATATCCCTAATACTTGAGGTTGTGGCATGTGCTAACTTGTGGATTTGTCATTTATGCTATGGGATTGTCGGATGCAACAATGATATTAACTTATTAGATGAGTCAGAATCTTTGATGAAGTAATAAACGAAACTGTAGGAACAACCTATAAGCTTGACTATTATCTTAATGATATATATATCCAGAATATGTCACAATAGTCAAAGCATTTACGGCTCCGGTACGTGAGAAACGTGTCACGCTCATATTTGCTCATTTGTCAGCAAGAAAAGATGTCTGATGATCATTTGATATTTTGAAGTAACGCTAGCATATCATTAGACATGTGACACGTGCCTAGAAGCTAGCCAAAATCAGGAAGGTAATATACGTGTACATAATTTTGCATAGCACGATTCTAGAAGACATGAAACAAACAATTTGTGAATACAATGATTAAATGGATGTTTCGTTTGAAGAAGATAACGAAGAACAACAACGACAAAACGATGAGAAATTCGAAACCGAGAAGTGCGTTAGAAGCTTCGATCGTACTTAGTTGACCATGTTTTTGAAAATTCACAATATTACTTTGTATTTTTATTAGTGTTTTATTTTTTTTGTTTTAATTTTTTTGTATTTTTTAGTCGTTTTAGTTGTGTATTATTTTTAAGTTAGTATTTATTAATAAAATATAGTTTTCATTTATATTATTTTTTCAATGTGTAATACTAACTTAAATTAAAAATAATGTGGATGAGGTAGAGTTAGAGAATTAACCCATTTCCTTGAAATGAGGTGGGTGGAAGGGAGGAAAGTGGGCGACGTGGTGCCTAGGTGGAGTTAAGGGGTTATAAAATCATACCCCATAGCCTTAGCATTCTTCTAAAAATATGTATTCTTTTTCTTATATAGGCACCACATCTCCCACTTTCTCAGGTTTCCCCATAAAAATCAACAAACCAAAGGGCTTTAAAACCATACACCATACCCTCAACATTCTTCCTCAAGATTTGTCCACCATTGTTGATTTTATTTGAAGAATTGAAAGGGATGAAAAGAAAGAAGAGAAGTAGCAAAACCAAATTAGAAGTTATACTAAAGAATATGATAAGGAACACACCTTTATAAAGTGACCACTGATGCGTGCAGATGGTGTGTGTATTTTTATAAAAGATTTTCGCACAGATTCAATTTTAATTGGTTATTACTTATACTAACTACACATACAAAAGGCAAGTATACCTGTCGTGTGGTAATATAGTGTTGGTAAGAACCAAGTATCAATCTGTGGACACACCGAGCCTACTCAACAACCTTTATAATTGACTATTAGATTGGGCTTCGTTTTGAGAAAATGATAAGTTTCATTGATGTAACCAAATTTTTTAGGGTTTATAATACAATAATTAAAAATATAAGTAAAAGCAAAATTGAGACTTTTAGGTTTTAAAACAAGGAATTAAGGCTATCATCCTAATTAGATTACACTTATGTAACTTTGATGAATGTTGTGGTGTGATTAAAGATATAAGTTTAAATAGTTATGTTAATGTTTATAAATGTAAGCCAATGCAGATTTCTCGTCCAGCTTCGTAATGACAAGGACACCAACATCGAGTAACCTTTCAACATACGATTTCTGAAAACATAACTTAATATTAGAAAAAGAGTTGATCAAGTTTCTTTTTAACATACCATTAACTTTAGAAAATCATAACAATTACTGTAGATTTCTCAGACTAATAAAAAGAAACCCGCAAATCAGAAAGTTAAAGTTATATGATTTCTAATAACCATTTCTAGTTCATTAGCCATGGATTTGTTATGAAGGCTGGTTTTATGAATAAAACCTAGTTCATACGTTTTTCAATCTTGTATGACATTAACAATTACAAATCATAAGTTTATAACTTCCCGTTCAAATGTAAATGCTACCCATCAAAAGTTTACCCAAGATTATCGTAACATTAACATAACATAAATCACACCTTTAGTTTATCACAAATTACATAAGTTTCATTCAATTAAGATGATAATAAGAGTTTAGCTCATAATGAGCTTGAACATAACACAAAAAACATAGAAGATAGATAAGAATTATCGGTGAAATGGAACAATTAAACCAATGATCCACAATGGATGTTGTTTAGACAATCTCGAGCTTCTTCCAAGTGTTGTATGCACCTCCCGGGCTTCCCAAGGGTCTTCAAGTCTTGATTCCCGAGAGAAATCAGCAAGGTAACCCTCCACCAAAAGCTCCCCCAAATAATGGACTTAGGACTCTATTTATAGGCTTTCTGGAGTGTTTAAGCATGACCCGTACCTAAAAAGCACGACCCCATGCTAGTACAATGCTTACGAAAGTTGGTCGGTTCGTACTTGCAAGTTTGGTTGGACATGACCCCGTGTTTCATGGGGCATAGCCCTGTTTTTGAGGTGGGGCACGCCCCCCGTGCCTCATAGGGCACAACCCCGTGCTTCCTTTTGAAGGACAGTACTGTTTGTCCTGTCAGATGTCCAAACATGGGGGTGTGATAATTTAAGCACGAGGTGTGTTTCAAGTTGAGCATGAGAGCGTGCTTAATAAGGCACGACCCCATGCTTGGATTTCAAAGCTCGGTTTTTTTCAAATTCTTGCTAAGTATGCTTCTTTTGTCCATCTTGACCTTTTGAACATCTGAAAACACGATTAACAGTTTTAAGTTCATTTCATCATTTAAGCAAGATACTAAGGAATATTTAATGTGCTTTTGATAGGTTTTCTATGTATAATTTAAAGCACATCAATCACTTTCTTTGTAAGGTAAGAACAAATGATCGCTTTCTTTATAAAGTGAGACATTGGTATTTCGGTGATCTCTTCCATTAGATATTCTAGTAGAACAAACTCTCAATTGAAGTTTAGAGGACGTATAGCAGATAGTAACATCTAGTTGAACCTCTATAGATCAGTTTTGTCCTTCCTTCCCTTAAACTCTTTACATTACTATAGTATTGTTTGTGTTGGTTGATTAACAAAGTTTATTTTCAAGCATAATCTTTTAATCAAGAAAATTATAAGAAAACCTATTCACCCTCCTTTAGTATTCTACACCTAGTTTCATATATATCTTTACAAATCTTTTAGATATCATATATACCTAAGCTAAAATCAAAATATTACATATACCCTAAGCTAAAATCAAAATATTACATATACCCTTTCTTATTAATTTTTATATTATGAAAATTTTAATCTATTAAATATTTCATTCTTCTGACACCTTTATATTAACTTTCATTGTATTGAAGATCATTTGCCTTTCTTAGCAAATGTCAGAATTCGTTCTAGATCTTCTGAATCTCGTTGTTGGGACATAACCTTGCAATTAGTATCCTCTTTAGCTTTTCCCAGGTTAGCTTGTTAACTGCTTCTCATCCTTAGGTTTTCACTTAAGAATACCACCAGGTCAATGCCTTGTCTTGTAAGGTACAAGTAGGGGTGTTCATAAGCCGTCCAAACCGGTCAAACCGAAAGATTGTTTGCCGGTTTGAAATATATATCAAACGATATAAACCGAATCATTCAAACATCAACATTTGGCCGGTTTATGGTGGAACGGCTAGTGTAAATTTCCTTTATAAATTATACTATAATCACCATGTAGAATTAAAGTTTTATAAGGGATCTTCTTATTAGTTCAAACTACATCCTGAATACTATTTCTAAAAGTTTATACTAGTTCTTTAATTTTCCAAAATTAATTAGTTAAGCCGGAAGGATAGAGCTTTGTGTATTTGAAAATGCAATATTTGACGTATATAAAATCAAGTATGTACTTAAACAATATATACTATTGGATAAACCTAAAATTAAAATTTTATATGGTGAGAATTTATAATATTGATTTAATAAAATGGTGGCAGGGGGTTAGTAACGGGACAATACAGTAATTTTTTTTGTACAGCGGGATTGACCCGAAACACTTTTTGTCCAAACATATCGAAGTTCCTTATTAATAAATGGTGTGTCAAATATGATTACAAAAGTTATGATTACAAAAGTTATCAAACTAGGAACACATAAATATATCTAACTCAAAAACCTTTCACAAAGTTAAATCTCAAATAGTTCTAACCGGCTCACTTAAAAACTTCTAGAAACTTATATTTTGTAAACATCTTTTGTTTTGTTTACATCTCAAACAATCCTAATATTAAACATATATAGCAGCATGGTTTAGAAGACAATTTATATCTAAACCGCTAAAACTCTCAAAGCCAAAACCCGTCAAAACCGAATAAAGGTTTATTTTATATTTATACAAACCGTCAAGCCATCGGTCCGCCCAAAATTAGGGGCCGAACTGGCCAAACCAAACTATGAGCACCCCTAGATACAAGTGACATATTTGACTTCGCAATTTTTACGGCAATCATTAGTGTCAGGAACAATCTCCATCTTCTCGATCTATCTAAGGATGCCAATTACTCCATCAGTTTCTTAGAATTCATTAGGTTTACAAGACATGAACGACTTGTAAGAGCAACCTTTTCTAGCTTCTTCAGTCTTTATACTACGCACATAAGGAACATAACATTAAAGATACAAGCCTAGCGCTTTAGGTCTAGATTAATATATTAGCTAAGATAGAATGACATAGCTACATTCCAACCAACGTTCATGCAAATACAGAGAGTGTATAGCAATGCATATGACCACTAGTTCCATGTAGCCCAAACCCCCTACTCCGCACTACGTCTTGTTCTCTTGTCTTGCAATGGTGATCTTCAACCACTCTTGCTCGACTTCGTCTATTCTGGTGGTCTTTTCTAACATCATTTCTCATTGATAGATTAAAACAGTGCCATGTTCTTGACTTGAGTAAACCATCTAGTAAATGTGCACAGTTTTGTAGGATGGTATACTCTTTATAAAGGTAAAGGGTTCTCCCATTTCGTGGGTAGCATGTGGCTACTAGGCTAGAGGTAGCAAGATAGTTGGTGGTTGATTACCAGAGTTGAGTCTCCCTAGTTTTATGTCAGTTGTTTCGTCCTTGCTATTACTTGAGACGCGAACCAATCATGGAGATGAAAAGGACTACATGTTTAAGGCAGACGTTAAAATGTAAAGAAACGTAGGTATAACATGTATAGGCACATAGGTTATGTACTTTTAGTCTATGTGTATAATATGCAATGCACTTAACTTCCTAGAACTAGCAATTTGAGCTTAAGGTTATAGTCTTGACCATGGCGCATCTAAGAGCCCTAATTTGGTGTTGATGGTTTGCTTTAGTGACTGACGTTGGTGATGTTAACACCAGTGGTTGGTGTCGTTCCTATTTTTTGTCTCGCAACGTCACCAATGTCGGCCTCCTTGGGGTTGGCCGTTTACTGTCTGCTCCCTCGTCTCCACTCAGCCTTGTCGTTTCTTCCAAAGATTGTTGAATGTTTTGCAGTTTTTATTTTCTAAAGGTGTACGGTTTATGTTATTAACACTTTATATGTGATTTCTGGTTCTATAATCTTATGTTGGGTTGTTAAGGGGTTGATGATGGTCTGTTGTTGATTTTATCATCTAATTGTTGGTGTTTCTACCTACGTCGATGATGATGGACTGTTCTTCATCTGAGACAGTTTGTCAGGTTTGTGACGGTGAGCGCTAGCTGATCCGAGACATGGTTTCATTCACCTGTTTGCTAATTATCATGACATTAGATATTGCTGTTTATGATTGTCACATGTTGATGATGATCTGTTATCCGTGTCATTGGGCTTGTGGTTCGGTTTTGATATGTCGGTGATTATGAACGCTTATTCATCTGAGGCATTCGGCTTGACGTTATGTGCATAAAGGCAGTGTTGATATCAAAAGGGGTTACAGTTGTTTGGCGCGACACCATTTTCGGTTTGCAGCAACGTCGAGACACCTATTTTGAGCCTTAGATCCTCGACATTTAAATTTAAATGACATGTTTGTTTAAGTTTGGATTAACAACATCACCATGTGTCTTTATTCGTCATTTTCACACAAGGCGTGGAATAAAACCTACGCTCGATGATGGTAAACATGCATTGGTTGCTTTGACGTGGCTGCTCGCTGGTTCTAAGACTGACGTCTATTACCCGCGCAACGCGCGTGGATGAACACCACTATTTATATTAGATTATATTAGATGTATAATGTGTTAACATCTCACCTATGTATGTTTATTTCTTGATATTAAATAAAAAATAATAAGGGTTACGGTTAACGTTAACATTAACATTTATTGTAATTCAAATAGCAAGGTGCAATGGCAAATCCAAATCCACTACAAAATTTCAACTTGAAATTTATTTTAAATACTTTCAAGATTACCTCATTTCGTATTTATAATGTATGCTATTAGCACGTTGCTTTTTTACTAATTGTTTTTTTAATAACTTTCTTCTGTTATTTATTTTACAGAAAACTAATTTATAATTGTATTTTTCTCTCGAATTCCTCTTATAAATTTTGTTATAAACAAAATCGTATTCAAAATATGATATTTCTTTTTGGTATTGTAAATTATATCTATCGGTAGTTGTGCTGGTATTGTGAAGAAAGAATACCAACCAAAGAGCATCAGTATCTTTATATAACTGTTTTATATTTATGTTTCGATCTCTAAAATCAAGTCATCGCAATTTCATGCTATTATTTTATGTATTTAATCCCGTTAATGTGATTGTCAAAATACGCGAGCTTAGTTTTTAGTTTGTTACAAAATGTGGGGGTGTTTTGTGCATTAGAGGTAGTTTTTAAGGGTTTTTAGAAAACATGAGGTTTCGAGGATATATATAAAGCCGAGAAGATTAAAAGAGTTTTGTAACCCCAAAGATTTAATTTCAAAAGCAAAAGGGAACAAGTACGCAAGAACAGAGATCGAAAGGGTTTTTCATGAATCGTTTTCTCCATTAACCAAGGTAAAATTCAATCAAAAAACCCTAATTTCTACATCTTCTCCCCTGTGATAAGCCCCAAACTTCACGAACTCTGCTTGACTCAGCGAGTCTACTCGTCTTACTCAACCGAGTTTGAGTTCTGGAGTTCTAATGGAGGCCAACACTATCTTCAATTGATGCAATTCAGTAGAATTTCGTGTTCAGAATCCTCGTTTTCCTGCGAATTTTAAGTTTGATTTAGGATTTTTGAAAACCCTCATTCTTTTGTCGTCTCTTTGAAACAACGCATCATTGTGTCTTGTGGCTGTGTTTTCTTCGTTTGATTCGTAATCTTGTATCTTTACTTGCTTTCTTAGTTGAGATGTTGAAGAATTTAACAATTTTTACCAATTTTGGCTGATGTGTTGCAGATAGATCAACGTTACTCATGGCTCCAACGAGAAAGTCTAGAAGTGTGAATAAGCGGTATTCTGACTATGTTGAGGTCTCTCCCAGTAAAAGTGTTGCCAACAAATCCGGACGACAGGTGAGTATTTTTTGTAGAGCATGTCAAGTTTTTCATAATTGTATTTTTCAATTAGACATCAATATCTGAGTTGAGTGTCTTTTGAATGAACTTTATAGTTGTAGCTTTTGCGATTTGAATATTAACACTTCAAAATTTCCCCTCCAAAAGATTTGTATTTGGTTACTGTCCTCCACAATGGTTGTGTACATATATTTACTTCTTATGGAACTTCTTCCGTTTAGGCATATTTGTGGTTAATACAACAGCAGTAAATGATCATGTCTGTTGATAGTAGCAAATTGAAAACTCTTGTCTTTGGAAACTGTATGCACGGAAAAAGTCTGTTTTTAGGTATTGTTCTGCTGGTTAGCTTCTGAGGGCTTTCCTTTTCCATCTCTACTGAAAGATTTTGGGTATACAAGACAACCTTTGGGTGGCATGAAATTTGAAAATTGTATATTTAGACCATAAGTTTAAAGTAACCGAAAGAGACAAGGCCACACAACCTGTTTTTCGCTCCATAATTTAGAGGTGAAATGGAATAAAAGTTAATATAAGTACTTGCTCTATTTTATGGATGATATGTACCTCTGGTGTTAAGTATTGCGCACACCATTTTTTGTGTTTCTATATTATATATTTCCGTCTCATTATTAGTTTCAATTTTGATTGTAAATATAATTGTGTATGAGCCAAAAAGTTCTATTAATTATTTTCTTGGTTTAGTTTAAGACTTGTATGAAGAAGCTTTCTTCCCTCCCTTTTATTTCTTCACCTTCTTTTTACATAGTCATGTATGAAGTGACCATTATGCATCGGCAAGTTGCATGGCCTTTGTATCTTTAGTAGTATCAGGTTTTCTTTTTCTTGTTAACTAATATACAGGCATTTAATTAAATAAGCATGAAAATCTAGTAACCATGTGCCGTTAAAAAAATCTAGTAACCATGTATGATAATAAAGTACTTTGTGCAGAAGAGGAAGCTTTCTGACATGTTAGGATCTCCATGGATTGATGAAGAGGTTGACCGCTTCTATAAAGCCTATAGGAAGTATGGAAAAGACTGGAAGAAGGTTTATACTTCTTTTTTCTTTTTCTATATTCTATGTTTCTTTATGTTCTATATACTCAATGATGCCAATTATATTTACTTTTTTTTCACTACAATCTGATTCGCTGATGCATGTGTTTTTCTCCATTGCACTGTAGGTGGCTGCCATGGTGCGTACCAGGAACCCTGAAATGGTGGAAGCTCTCTACACAATGAATAGGGTAACAATTAAGGATGGCATTCTATTACATTATATAGAATAGTCGACCATTTTTAGGTGTGGTTAAAAGTTTTTCCTCTATCATTGACTGAGTAAGAAATAAACTTTCAATATATCATTGCTTGTATTTTTGGCTTTAGTAAGCATGCCTCAGGCTCGCATGAGGGCTAAAGGACGTGGCAAGCAAAATGCTTTAAATGATGCTAAGTGGGGCGATCCCATGAAGCGGACATAAACAGCTGATTTTACCTGAGGCGCCACTCAGGTCACATCTGCCAGATCTCAAAGTCAAGAGGTGCACTCATGGAGTAAAGGGCTCCCATGTTGCCTAGGCACAAGGGACGACAAAAGAATGCCCAATTATAGAAAAATAAGAAGATATACATAAGAGGCGTATACAACTTGAAAAAAAAATATAAGAGGCGATAAATTAAAAAGATTAATACCATTCCAAAAATAATAAAAACCTAATAGAATTCACAAAATTAGAACATTCACAAAACTATCAGAAATTCAAAAGAAGATCAGCAATTTTAATGTAATTCATTTTAGTGATGTGCTTTAAATACCTTTTCTATGTCTTCCTATGTGAATCCTCTTCTTTTCTGTGACCACTGAAGTCGAAGGTTGTGAGAACATTGTCCTTGTTTGTTGCCTACATTGTCGCTGTTTGTTGCCTAGATTGACTGTTCTTATGGAGCTGTTTCTCTGGAAAAAATGGAAGGGACCGTTGAAAGGAGAGTCCTGCGGAGATTGATCCACTGCAAGTCGGTCTGCAATAGGGGACTTGGGGGGGACTATGCAAGTTAGAGCAAGAGGGGTAACTATGTGGGAGCTGCTGTGGTGAATGAGAGTCGAGATAGTAGTCAAGAATGAGGTTTCAAGATTACAATGTTAATAAGTAAAGTCCAACCAAATGGTGTCATGTTATAAACCTAAAAAACTAAAACACTGTATTTCGAAAGCACTCATGTGGCTGGTTGCATGCCTCGTTGCACCTAGAGAATAGTCCTCGCCTTGCGTCTACCTTTCTATTTGAAGTGGTCAAATATCTTTGGCTTGGTGTATCAATGATTGATTTGAAAATAACATCAGTTGCATGAAGGTTTGGATACCAAGTTTAAGGATGGATTTTTGACTTGGACAACCGAAGTGTCGCATGTTTAAGGGGTCACCTTATAAGTTAATAGTAATGTTTTCCATATCAGCTAGACCACTTTTTAAGTGTGTCAAGGCTCAAAGTTTCTTCTTATGCTACTAATACAGGAAGCATGGATCACGCATGAATGCTATGCGTCAGACTCACTCTCATAATTTGGGTTGAGTGAAATCTTTCGTGTTTCAGTTGGTCATCTTGAAAGTTAATTCGATTGTTATCCTAATATTAGTTTCCATGCTCAGAATTTAAATATATGATGCTTTTCATAATCGTTTCTAGGATTAAAGATTAACCATATTTATGCTTCTGATTTTCAGGCATATTTATCCTTGCCTGAGGGAACAGCATCTGTGGTTGGGTTCATTGCAATGGTGTCTGATCATTATAATGCCATGGTGAGATCATTTTAGTACTACATTTTATTGTTTTTGTTGCTTTTGTGTTGATATTGCTGAGTTTATAATTTTTGTTTGCTAAAATATAGGAGCTTATGCATTGAATTCTGGTAGCATTAACAAGAGATGCTTTTCTATGTGTTTTGTTTTACTTCACCTTCTAAAATGTTTGATTAAATCCTCCATTTAGATTGTTACCTTCATTACTAGATATAACTATCCTTCCCCATAACTACTATTGTCTTTTAAAATGACATTCATTCAGCAAGTGCAATAATCTAGTAATGGTCACTGTACTTTACGAATGCTTATATAAAATATTAGGGTCCTTCAATAATGTTGATATTATCATTTTCAAGTATGTTTTTCTGCTCCTTCACTGATAATGGATTTGTGTGGTAAGAAGAGGCACCCCTTTTATTGTATTGATGCATGCATGCTTTATTTATGTTGTATTAAAGTGATGGAATGCTCTAAGCTAATGTAATCTATTAACAGGAAGGAAGCGATAATGATAAAGAGATCAGTGATTTTCCAAAATCACTTCACAAGGCTAAAAAACGTATGAACAAATTGCTTCAGCCTAATGGTGGGCACGAAGATCATATGCAATCTAGGCTAGTTGGTTCAAGTGATAGGTCTTTGCCGCAACTGAAGAGAAGGGAATCTGATGGTAAGTTAAACTCCCTAATGTTTTACTAAGATTACTTAATTGTAGCAGAGGGTGTCGTTTTCTTTATGTATATTTATGATTGAAGTAAACTTCTAACATTTTTAAATTAATGTAGGTTGTACTGTTCGGAAAAGGACACCCCGGTTCCCAATTAACCATTTCGCAAGAAGAGATAACAGTGGAAACCAAGTCTCACCATACAAAAGAAGCCAAAAGAGAGAGGTCGATGACGTGGCACATGGTGCTGCATTGGTGTTAACAGAGGCTTTACAGAGAGGTGGCTCCCCACAACTTTCTCAATCACCATACCACATGAAAACAACACCTTCGAAGGGCAGGCAAAAAATTGTAATACTTTATTAATTTATTTTCTTATATACTTAAGTAAGATTAACTCTGAGATAGTTATTAATGTGTGATGTTGCAGTTGCAGTTGGACAATGTTAGGGCAAAGCTTCATGGTAATTTGATTGATGAAGAGTGCTTTGAGGGCAGTTCGGGAAGTGGGGGAGCTGAAAATGTTGGTGACGAAGAAATCTACCAGAAAAGGAGCAAATTTTACGAACAGAAAGATGATAATGAATTTGATGATGGTGGGGAAGCATGTAGTGGTACAGGAGAAGGACTTGCTGTTGGTATTGAGGTTGCAGATGAACATATCGAGCAATCCTCGTCACAGGGTAAAAGAAAAAGGAACAAAAAACTTTTCTTTAAAGGTAAATATAGTTAATTGTTTTCTTATAATTTTCTGAGAATTAATGATGTTAAAAGTGATCACTCGTTGCACGTCTCTGATGATTACAGAACAATCTGATTTTAGTTGTGGTGTTTATGATTAGCGCCAAATTTATTACACCTTTTCATTTGTGCAGATGAAACTTCTGGCTTGGATGCGCTACAAACGTTGGCTGACCTGTCACTGATGATACAATCTGGTAAACATATATTACATAGTTTTTTAGTCTTTCAAGACTACCTCCAATGTATGCACAAAAACACCAAATTTGGTGTTTTGGAGTAAAAACCCTTCTCAACCAAGATGTTAAATTTGATGAAAGTTTTGGTGCAACACTATTCACTTGACCATATTTATACTGAAGATGGTATACTTTTTTTCATTGCATATATTAACCATAAATAATGAAAATTAGTTATACTTAAATATTCCATCAAAACAAACTTAGTTTGTTTGAGATTCTATGAAATTCTGATGGCATCATTTTCACACTGACTTTCTAGAAGCATTTCATAAATAATGCCAATACACCAATTGACTTGCTCAATAGTATATCTACCTATTTGTATCACATGACATTTTCATGCTATTTTTGAAACTTTTTAACCTGGTTTTATTATCTTCTGGTTTATGCTGCTTGCTTTTTCAATGCATCTGTGGATATTAGTTCCAGGCAAGACTCATATATAGCTTTTGCATCTTTTACCATGATATATAAATTCACTTATTTGCAGTCAAGGGTTTGATTGGTGGAAGGGTGTCGAATTGAATGTGGGAACGGGAGTTATTAATTTTAACTGTTTGTTTTAAGTGGACAGGTTTAGGAGAACTCATGAAATCTTTTCTGAGCACTCTGAATGGTTCGACCTTGGTTTTAGATTCTGATGTTCATTTTTAATTTCTTTGTGCAGATTCACCTGTATTGAAAGAAGATAAGCCACCAACTGGTCATCGGAGACACAAAACTAAAATAGTGAAAGAGTTTCCTAGATCTGATGCTTCTAAATCTGGAAAATCTAAACCAGTAAGGGAATCAAAAGTTGATTATAAGGCTTTATCTGAAGGAAAGCCTATTGATCAGTCTATCAATAAATCATGGAAAAGAAAAAACAAGTCTTCCTTGTTTGAGGTAAGTGTGGAAAAGTGGGAAACATGTACTTATTTAATCATTCAACAATTTTCCATTGTATCGACCATGACATCTGTTAGTAAACCATAAATATATGAATAAACTAATTTATTTCCTGAACTTCATTCAGGCCACTTTCACTGAGGAAGAGAAATGCACAAATAAAGTCCTCGGTGCCAATGAAGATAATGTCCCTTCAAAAAGCTGTAAATCTACAAGACTTGTGGAATATTCTTCTTCAAATAGTAATACGTCAAGGACAGGAGCTGCTGATTCAGCAATATCAACGGCACTGCTTCCAACTTCTGATGCCGTTGATCTGCCATCCAAGAGACGAAACAAACGTAAGGTGAATCCAAATAGAATAACAAACCATGGGGAGATGAAATCGACAAAGGTTAGTTCAAAAGATCTTCCTAATAAAAAGGCTGAACCCCAAGACGGGCCCCACTACTTAAAGGTCATATACCAGTCTTCTTTAGACATTCCTGTCTCTGTTAAAGTTAAGTTGAAACTAATATAAGTTTTGCAGGATAAGGCTTTTCGTTACCTCTCATCTCCTATGGTACGTAGATGGTCTACCTACGAATGGTTTTATAGTGCGATTGATTACCCTTGGTTTGCTAAAAAGGAATTTGTGGAGTACTTGCATCATGTTGGGCTAGGTCACATTCCAAGACTAACTAAGGTTGAGTGGGGTGTCATAAGAAGGTATATAATTATTTTCATAGTGTTTTAATTTATGTTAAGTTGTAATAGTGGGAAACCAAGATAGATGATATTGACACTTGTTGTATTTCAGTTCGTTAGGGAAGCCAAGAAGATTCTCAATGAATTTCTTACGTGAAGAACGGGATAAACTTTGGCAATATCGGGAATCCGTAAGGAAACATTATACTGAGCTTAGAAGTGGTACGAGAGAAGGACTACCGACAGACTTGGCCCGCCCGTTGGTGGTTGGGCAACGAGTCATTGCCCTTCATCCAGAATCAAGAGAAGTTCATGATGGAAGCGTGCTAACCGTTGATCATGATAAATGCAGGGTGCAGTTTGATCGCCCGATTTAGGGGTTACATTTGTCAAGGTAGGGTTTGCATTGTAAAAGACATTTGTATGATATCCAACTATATGCGTGTGTGTTTTTCCTTAACCATTTCTCTCTGATAGGATATTGATTGCATGCCGTCAAACCTGTTGGATAACATGCCTGAAGCTTTGAGGAGAGAGAGCAGTGCACTGTATAGGTTTTCTATGAATTCCAGAGAGACAAAGTTGCCACAGTTAGGTACTGGATCATTGATGATACCTACTTTGAGTGAACCAAATCCCCCAATCACCATGATGAATCAACGACTGGTTAGTTTTCTAATGGTTCTTTTCTTTTTCCTTTATCCTTAAAATAATAATCGTTTTATTCGTTACATTACTGTTTCTACAGGGGCATGATGTGTCTAGTGGACCTCTTAAAGCTGCAGATAATGCCTTTTCACAACATGCAACTTATGCTCCTCCTGTCTCTCAAGTCCAGGCGAGAGAAACTGATATACGTGCTCTTGCTGAGCTTACACGTGCTCTTGATAAGAAGGTGATGTTTCATTCATATATTAAACTTTTGTATGTGGCTTTCATAATCATTAATGGAGCGTATTTGAATTTTAGGAAGCAATACTGAACGAACTTAAGTTTGTGAATGACGGTTTGATGAGTCACAAAAACGAGACAGGAATGGACATGAAGGTTTCTGAAAGCTTCAAAAAGGAGTACGCTATGGTACTATTGCAGCTCAAGGAAGCCAGTGACCAGGCATGCTTCTAATAAAATACTTAAAGCGCATATATGATGTGTATATATGCATATATTTATATCGTTTATTCAAGTATTAAATATGTATAACTATATTTTTCAGGTTACTTATGCTCTTCTAAATTTGAGGCAACATAACACATACCCTGGAAACCCTGTGCCTCAGCATAAGCTTCAATCCAGTTCTAATGGCAATGTTAATCCTATGAATTCTGTTGATAACGTTCCATTTGATAATCAGTTAGCATCTAATGTTATTGAAATTGTGAATAATTCAAGACTTGAAGCTCATAAACTTGTACATACTGCCATGCAGGTAATCAAATTTTGTACATCTTTTCTCTCTATTCTCGTTGAGACTGATTAATTGTAATTTGGATGAACTTTCAGGCAATGTCTAAAATAAAGGGGGAGCAAAATGTTCAATCAAGTATTGCAGCAGTTTTAGAATCTCTGGGTGTGAGGAAAAACCCAACTGAATACGGGTCAACAATCAGACCTTCAGAGCAAGGAGCATATAACTTGCACAAGTTAAATTTCACACCAGACTCTTTACGTGCATTGGATTCCAAGACACAGTGTGATTCTGGTGAAATCGAGGCAACAATCCCATTTGAGCTTATAGTGTCTTGTGTTGCTGCATATCACATGATACAGGTGAGTACTAAAGTTTAAATCATGCAATTTTATTCTTGGACCTTAAATCTGAGTTTGTTTTGTGCAGATGTGTACTGAACGACAGTATCCGCCAGCTGATGTGGTTCAGATGCTTGATTCAGCATTTACTAAGTTGTATCCACAGTCCTCTCAAAACCTAGCTATATTTCGAGAAATACAAATGTGCATGGGAAGAGTTAAAACTCAGATACTTGCTCTTGTTCCATCCTAGCAAGTTCCTTTTTCATGAACTTGTATCATTGTTACTAGTTCTATATTTCTCTTTCTCTAATAATTGTTACTTATAACAATAATACAGAAGCCAGGTTTTGGATATGCCTTAACTCTTAGCTTGAGCTTTAGGAGATGTCCAACACTAGGCTATTTTGTAATGAACAATGTAGCAATTTTAAAATATACCTTTTCTATACAATTCTTGCTGCTATGTCACATGTCTATCCATTTCAGTTATTAGAGCCAATAAACCAAACTTTGGTCGGGTCGGATCAGTTCGGTTATGATCTATAATTGTACCTATAACCCATGCATATAGTATATTAATTCTAAAAAATAAAAGATGAGTTTTGATTGGGTTTGTTTGATTATTTATACACATATAATTATAGCTTAATTAAAAATGGTATAAAAAACTATAACCAAACCCTTCGTTTTTCAATTTTTGGCTAGTCCAATTTTATTTTTCTTTCGGTTATGGTTTGATTATTCGGTTTTTTCGTCATCTCTATAAGAGTTTATGGGTTACTAGCTTTAGTAAACTCGTGTATTACACAGATTGAATAAAATAAAATATTAATATAATAAAATTTATTAATTAAAAATGATATTATAAGATATGATATGACTGAAATTGCGTATGAGAAATAACTATAAGTAATAAAACAGTGATATTAACTTTTTAAAATTTTGTTTTTAAATTTTTAAATAGAAAAAAATAAACAATTTGTTCTAAAATAAACCGTATAAAAATGTCATTTTTAAAATTTCTTTATTATAACTCACAAATTTAATTATTTTTGGTTTTAAAAAGTTGACTTTTTAAAAATACCAATTTTAAAATATTTCGTATTTTTAAAAAAGTTTTATGCTATAGAAAAATTCATTATTTTATAAAAAAAATATTTATTTAAAAATAACATTAATAAATAGATCTCTTTCTTAATTTATTAAATCTAAAAAAGTGTTAAATAATATTATTAGTAATTAAGGTAATTATTTAATAGGAAAGAGAGACGGAAAATTTTGATAAAAATGATTGTGGTGTTGCCACGTTCATTCTAAAATACCCTTTTATTAAAGTAGGAAAATTTATTTATTTATTATTATTTATTTATTTATTTATTATTATTTTTATTCTTAGCTTATACAAGGTGATGTGTTTGTAGTTGTCTTGATTTTTATGTTAAGTCTGTTTATTAATTCATTTAATCTTTTTCCCCGCTTTTTTTTTCCTTTTAATTGCGCACCAGCTTTTTCTTAGAAGCGTACATTAGTCTTTGAGTATCCACAAGAAGCACATCTTCAAGGACGAACTGCACTGAAAATTTTAACGTCTCGTGCTGGAAGCGTAAGTTAATTATTTAATCTTGAAATACATCTGTAATAAATATATAAAAAAAACCGTTTCTTAAGGTGGAAGGGTGGTACTCGTGAACGCACACATAACATTCAATTAGAAGATGAAATATTATTTTAACCTAAATTCACCCACAACTGTGGTGTTCCCATGAACCTAACAGACATTCTCTCAAAACACAGGAATACACACACAAAATGATTCGAGTTAATCGGTAAATTTTATCTGCTAGACTTACCCAAGAGGATGGTAGCGGTGTTACTGCTTTACCTGCTGAACCACCCGCTAACCTCCCTCTCCACCCTTAGTTGTATAACTACATCATATTGATGGTTTGGTGTTGTCTCACAATTTTAACCGAAAGCTTCGGTTATTGTAAATGTAGGATTGATCGCTTAGTTATACTTATTTGTTGCAGGGTTGTTCATGTGTCCAGCCTTGATTATAAAATGTGTTGGCTTGGCTTAAATTGGATTGTAAGTCGAGCCGAAAACTTGAGCTTGAGCTTGGATCGGATTGTAAGTTGAGCTGTAAAAGAGATTGAGCTTGGCTTGGTTTTTAACAAAATTGGCTCGGCTTGGTTTGAACTCAGTTTGGCTCGATTAGATTGTTAGAACATATAAGAAAGAAAATGTTTTGATTTGATCTATATTCTGCTTCATTTTCTGTTTGGGCTTGTGATGTGAATTAGATTGAAAAATAGAGTTTCGGACTTAAAAAATTGAATGTCATTTACGTGCGAAGTTGAGCTATAAAATGTTAAGTTTTATTTAACTGAGTCAGCGAGTGAGCCACCCTTTGGTTTGAAACTCGATCGTTTAATAGACCATTTTCTGGTAGTTCTCGTGAACGCGCTAGGGACTATTTTTTCTATCACTTGCCCTTCCTTTTCACACTCAAGACAAGGTGCGCTCTCTCTTTTATAAAGCGAAGCAAAACGCATGAAAGCTCAATAAAAAGAGACAAACATGACGCAAGGCATAGCATAAATGAAACCGTTAATGAGAGCTATTAGGAGTTTAGAATACATGCATGGAGTCTTTATTTATTTTTATTTCATAAAACATTAAATCTTCGACTTACTATTTATTTTGATGGATGTTTTAGACTTGGTATTTATTTTGATGGATGTTTTGGACTTTGTAGGCGAATGGTTTATATACCTTTGCAATTTATGTATTTTTTAAGGACTTGAATTGCTTTGTTAGCATTTGACATGATATCATGTTTCACACTGGGACGGAGTGTTACAGATGCTGTGCACGATTCTTTTGATATTATTAGCAACAAAATCGACACAATTCAAACTAAGTAAACGTAAGATGCTAACCTAGATTTTTAATTAGACTCAAACTAGTATGTTTTTTGTTTTTTTTTTCAAACTAGTAACATGAACTTTTCCTTATTTGACTTAATTTTCAACTAAAATAAATATAATCTAGACCTAAATAATAAATTAGGGCCCCGGCCAGTGTGCCAGCCATGACGCTGGATTCAATAGGGGGGGGGGGGGGGGTGGAGATGTAAGTCTCACATCGGTTGAGGGGGAGAACAAAATTTTCCTTATAAAGGGTGGAAACCTTCTATATCAAGACGTGTTTTGCCTGGGCGAACAACTCGTCAGGTGAAAACAATATCGTGAGTTTCTAGATGGACAACTTATCAGGGGCCAAGCGGATAATATCTTGATACACTTTACATGGACCGTTACAAATGGTATCAGAGCATGTGACCAGACTGGTGCGTCAGCGAGGACGATGGGCTTCGTAAGAAGAGTGGAGATAAGTCACATATTGGTTGAGGAGGAGAACACAACGTTTCTTTTAAGAGGGTGGAAATCTTCTCTATCAAGACATGTTTTGCCTGGGCGAGCAACTCGTCAGGTGAAATAAAACAATGAGTTCCTAGACGGGTAACTCATCGGGGACAAAGCAGACAATATTTTGGTACGGTTTACGTGGGCTATTACAATAAGCCTAGTCATCCGGCTAAACATATTGGCAAAAGGTCAGCCATGCTTTGCAAACACATACATCGTTGGTGACTTGCCCCGCACATCATTCCAGTGAAATTCACTGCCTAAAGACCCACTGTGGTAAAACTTCTGGCCCATCAGAAGCACATTGCATCAAGTGAGACTCGAATTCATTACATCCACATTAAAAGACTATAGGGTTGGCTCCTACCAAACCTATTAATTTAGGGCTTATTAACTCATTTTACTATTATTAGTAAGCAATAATAAAATAATTCTATTACAAAGATAAGAGAACTAATTTTCATAGATATAGTAAGTCTCGTTCGGCTTGCCATAATGATAGTCTTTACATTTCTCCTTTCTAGTGTAATATGTTAAAGAAGTAGGCTTTACAAGCACTCTTAGTTTAGTTGGGGTCCATGAGGTAATCATACTATAGTCTTTTTAAATGTAATAAAGTAAAATAGTTTTTTTTTTCTTTCACAAAGAGGTATTTTCATGGATCTGCCTTAGTGTTGTATTGAATGATCCCTGACGGTAACTTTCTGCTCATATAATACATATAATATAGCTATGCAACAATCTATTAAAGGAAGGGCCAAGAAAAAGGGGCAACGGGTAGGAGAAATGGAGGTTTGAACTTTTGAGTGGTCTGACATTACTTGTATTATCAAGAAATGTTTGTTTATAAATTTGATCATATTAGAGCTTGTCAGGAGTTCCTTGTACTATAATCTTTAAAGGAAGAATACGAATCTTGAGGATGTTTTGATTCCTTATAATGATTTATATTTATGGACCTAGAATATAGTTATTTACATTTGGAGTATTAAAAGTACTTTAGTTATTTCACCCCAACTTAACAGAAAATTAAATAAAATCTTGTCTCAGTAAACAAAGTCGAAATAAAATTAAAATAATAACTCTAAACTGTTGTTTTCCGCAAACTACATAGATTAAAAGAAATAAACTAAATTAGAAAAAGAACTAGAGCTGATTACATAAATATCCTTGTGCTTTAGCACAAATCCTTGGTTTTGATACTAACTTTTTTAGTAACAAGATTGAGGCTTAGGGTGGGGGTGTGTGTTGGGGGGGGGGGGGGGGGGGGGGCGAAGGCCTCCCACGCTGCTGGCCCTCCATGCCGTGATTTTTTGTGTGGCACGACATTGTCACGCCGTTGCTTCTTCCCTCATTTTTGACCATTACAAAGAGCCGTTAGCCTCCCCCACCCTCCAGGCCTATTGTCTTTACCACCTCTCTCCGCCGTCAAGTTCATCGGACATCCTATGACCACCACCAAATAGAGTAATTTAAAAAAATTATGGCATGGAGTGGCGTGAGTTCCCCCTCCAAATGGTGTGGTGTGACATAACAAAATATAATTGATGGCTATGTGATGTGGTATGGTGTGAGCACCCCTCTCGCCCTTATTATTTTAATTTTGTATCGAGTTTGGGTTGTAATGCTAACTTTTATTAAATTTTCTGTAAGTTTTAAGCACAAAGACAATTTTAACATTTTGAAAATTCAAGAATAATAAATATAAGTACAAGGACCATTGTGTCATTTACAGATTTACTTAAATTTACATCACCACCACCGTACCATCACCAACACCACCGCTAGTACCAAACCACCATCATCACCATCACTCACCACCATGACCATCATATCCAATCTCTTTAAAATTCTCCCTCTAACTCTCTTCCTCAACCTAAATACCTCTAGAAACAAAAACCTTAACACCTATGTGCTCATCCAAATCTACAAAACCCTAGCTATCACCAGCCACTACATCTAGCAATCACTCCCAACCACCACCATCAAAAAACATTAGAGACAACGACGTATAGAGACGATGAGACCCCTCAGTCTAATTGATGGGTTATCGTACAAATAAACATATGGAAACGTGTATATTGAGAATGGAAACTTCCTAAGAATTGGGGAATAAGGGACCATAGAGAACTGCTATGGTATGTATAGGATGACCATAACGGTCTGTCGTGGAGCAAGGTTCAAGGTCTGAGGCAAGGATCTCATAGCAGACCACCAAGAAAAGTGTTACCGGTCCGCTAGGGTGGTCGCGACTACCAAGGTTGTACATAACGGTTCGCGAGAAATATTCGTTTGGTAGATGCAAATATGTCATTTGAAGGCGGTGTCAGACAGACAAGGTAGGGGTAGTGGTTTACTAAGGACACCAGTTTGACAAATCAAGTATAAAAGCTTCAAAATATAGATTTTGCCATATTCCGCCCATCACTCTTAGTTCTCTCTCTCTTTCTCTCTCCTCTCTCTCTCTCTATAAAGCTCTGACTACTATCTCTAGAATGCTCTAGCCGCTCTCTAGAATGCTTTGACCGCTCTCTCTCTGACACTCTTCGATTTTGATGTACGGAAGGCTTGGGGAAGTAAGCAAAGCTTAATATCGCATTTCTTGGCATTGTTACGCTTGGTTTAACACTCGAGAACTCATAGTTTTTTTGGTAAGCCTTATTCTCTTCTAAATACGAGTGATTACCTATTATAAACGAAAATATGATGTGTGAAACTCCACTGTAGTGTTGGATTGCTCGTGGGGTTCGTGGACGCTAAGGTTTAGTTGTGAGCTTAGATATATTGTAGTAAGATTCTAAACCTCCACATTACGTGTTATTATGGCATATAAGGGTAAAGGGGGGGGGGGTTGGAAGAACCAAGCCGGTGCCTAAGTGGTTAGGATGCATATGAATATTATGTGCAAGGAAACAACCATATTTGAATTAATGGACTTGTCATGGGATAACATTCAATTTGAGTATAAGGTCATTATAAGAATTTACACGATAGGGATTTTGTGTGGTGATTAAGTCTGTCGTTGGGCATATGCGTGAATACTAGCCATTCGATGCATGTTTGTCAAGGGCTATGATGGGAATGCCTACCGGATTCAGAAAGACTCTAGCTCGGGGTCACAGTCGTGACTAGGGCAGGTCGAGTGGATTATCTCGGGTGGGAAGACTCAAGGGGTTCACGATCAATGAGGTACTTTCTTGACGTGAATGATAATATGTTTCAGCGTTGTATTACGCTTGTGGAACTCGCCGACCAGTGTACGGACACTATTGGACAACTGATCATTGTGAGTATAATTGTCTTATTTTCTTAATTGCTTTTGGGGATGTATATGAGCTGGTTAAAATTTTAATGAAATGTTTTGATGTATGCGTGATAGCAAGGTAAATTCAATCGTTTTGATTAGTATATCATGGTTATCTGTGTTCGGCATGGGTCAATGTTAGTCACATGCAATTCATTAAGGTAAGTGGAAGGTGTGCGTGTGGAGTGGCACCTGACATGATAGCAGATCGTCACATAAAGTGACACTTGTTTTTACCTCGGGAAATATGTGCATTTAGTTGGATCCATCTAGGTAGGAGGGCTACGTGCTTAGGTTTTGTATGAGGATATACTCTAGACTAAGTCACCAATCACCAGGTTACAATAATTTGGGATTGGTCGGAGTGCAGGGTCCTTAGGGATGCCTTTTACTCGAATGTTGTGATGCATTGGGATTCGATTGATCGGAGCACCTTTTTACCCATCCATCGTCATGTTTGTTAAACCAGGAATGACATATATGTTGATGGGCATTGCCCTAAATGTGAAAAGTCATTGGTTATGACTAACCAACAGTTTACTTGCACACATGGTTATATTGTCTAATTGTTTAAAAGTCATTGGTTATGACTCACTAACAAATTTTTTGTTGACGTGTTTTAGCTCGTGATGCAGGAGCAGGTGGTGCTGAGAGGCACTAACTAGGTCATGGAGACTTAGTGGATAAGTATGGAATAAGATCTTCATGTAGAAGATAGTGACTAGATTAAATCTACCTGGGGTAGCGTACTTAATTTGTGTTTTGTAATTTGAACGCATAGAATGTGAGTTTTTGTGTAAATGTTAAGTTTTAACTTAGATTAGAATTGTAGTCTTGAATGATTAAGTCTTTCGCTGTATTTTGGTTGCTATTATGGTACAATTGGTCGCGCCCCTAGTTTTGGGGCGTGACAGACGACATTGGTGTTGTTATTGCCGGTAAAGGTAGGATAAAAAGAGGATTGACGGTGTTGAACAAGAACTGTGGATCGGGTGGTGGTTTCGACGACAGATGCAAACAATATAATTGACTCACCTTTCAGATCAAGTGATGGTGATGGTTGAGGGAGTGGTTGATGATGGTAGTGGTGGTAATTGAAGAGGGTGGTGGCGGAGGTAATTGCATAGTAGGGAAACAAGGGCGTGGGGGTGGAAGACAATGTAGCTGGCGATTTAAGTTTGGGTGGAGTTAAGTTTAAGTTTAGACTTAATATAAAAATGGTCCATTCAATTTATTAAAGTGTAAAATTAGTCTCATAGTCTTGAAAAGACTTAAGTACCTTTGTGCTTATCAAAAACTTAACAAAAGTTTGTTTTAGATCGTTAACTTGTTATAAAATTGAAATCACAAGCCCTAATATTTTACTAAAATTGTTAGTACCTAAACCCGGAAATCACGCCTGACCACAAGGACTATTTGTGTAATTAACCTACAGAACTATAACAATTAAAAAAATAGAAAACTCAAAATGAGCAATGCATTAAAATAATAATTCTCGTGTGTGAATGTATATATATTACAAAGAATTGAAGAAACTTTCCGTACACCCATTGAATACAGAGTCACTGTCTTTTTCTTGGAGCCAACACGCCGGAATCAAGCTAAACACCAGAATCAAGCTAAACGCCAGCAGTTGTCCGAAATGATTCACATGAAATCGAATTCACATCATCATCTTTTGATGACAACGGGACATTGACGACTCGTTGGACACCTTATTCAGCGTCTAGAAAGCTTATTTCCCACATCTCAGAACAGAAGTTTAACACCATTTGGTTTTGATGGGATGAAAGCTATCAAGAATTTAAGAGTTCATGTAGAGGACGACCCCTCCAACAGTCGCCACCACATGGCACATCCTACATGTGCTATGTGGGTGGTCTTGGACGGGTCACCATTGAGAATCTATGGAAACCAAATTTGCCTAATTTGGAGAGATTCTTGATACAAGATTATTCGAGATACCTAGGGATTAGGGCAACCAAAGGGGTATGCATTTGTTACTTTCAAAACTAAAGCGAGGCATGAAGCAGGCGATTGCCACAATGGGATGGAGAGAATATGAAAGGCTATACCATCAAGGTCGAAAAAGCTCCGGCAAGGGCCTCACAAATGTGTAACAAGATTCTTGATGCAAAAAAAACTTACAATTGTTTTAGTATGTTTGATTAGCTAGTTACCGTCGTAACTTTGATTTACTTTATCTTTAGGTAGTAACTATCATTTACTTAAAATTGGCAAAAATTGTTCAAATTTGTAGTATTTTGTGAGTTTTGTAAATCATTGATGAATATCAAACAACTTAATGAGCATTACTCTAACCAATTTAATGGTCCAAGGAGTATAATAGTTGCCTATGGAGTAAATATGAACAACAGTCCATACTCATTGCATAACCCATGAACAACATCCCAACTATCGACCAACTTTTTTATTGCTATATATGGGTTAAAACCCTCAACAATAAGAAGTATCTCCATATCATAATATTAGCATAACATTCAAAATACTTCTTCCATATATAAGGAAACTCCAACACCTATATGCATATCTGCTGATTACGACTCAACAATTTGTAATAAAAACTTGCATCAGCCAGATGATTCCATAAAATTAGTATCAACATTCATAAGTTTAATCCCTCTTTTCTAGACGAATACTAGTATATATAATCATCTGCTAAACCTCTCATCAACATCAAAACAACAAAAACTTGGTAAACCATTCAAATCCATAACAATATCACACTCGTAAATTGAATCCATCTTTTCCAGTTGAATCTAGTATATATAATCATCTGCTAAACCTCTTATCAGCATCAAAACAACAAAAACTTGGTAAACCATTCAAATGTGTATATGACATTTGATACTTAGAAGTTGGTACTTGGGTTAATCTTGATACCCACAATAGTTCTCTTGAAGTTGAGTTTTGATTTTGATCATTTGGAATCTTTGGTTAACATAAATTTGGTTTTAGTTCTGTAGCATGTGTATATGACATTGTATATAGCATTTGATATATACATAGAAATTGTTATTTGGGTTAATCTTGGTACATACAATAACTATATGTCCTAGAGTAAGATTTGACTCTCATGCTACACTTAGTATGCTTGTTAAGTTTAGCCATTGACCCAAAAATTAGTAATGATTCAAGCTACTATTAGCAAATGTTTGCAAGCTTCATAAAACAAATGACTTTTCATTGATTATAAAAAATAGAATACAAGAGTGTTTTATAAGTGTTTTTACAAGACTTGTGATATTTTAGGATGCTTACAAGTGAGGCATTACATGCCTATTTATACTAGTTACAAGTATCTAGATCATTCTTCATCTAGATAGTTCTAAGCCAACTAACTTTATATGATGAATTATCTATGGCTTCAAATATGGATCTTGAACCTTTCATGGATGATTGTTTTTCATTATAATTATGGGGTCTCTTCTAGGTCCTTCCATTGCCTTTTAAGGCTAATCTAATCACTTCCAAGGGGCTCTATATGGTCCCGAAGTTTTAAGGTTGTTCTAGATAGTTCTAATAGGCCCAATATGCTTCTTAAATGCCCTAGAAAGTTCAAGAAACTTAGAGTAGTTATTTAAATTTTAGGCGGGAGGTGACGTATAACGGTCTTGATGTTTAGTTTTGATTTGTTATATATAATATCATATTCATAGTTGGTTGAACTAAAGTTGCTTTTAATACTTGAGTGATCAATATTTGGTATTTGATACATACATAGAAATTAGTATTTGGGTTAATCTTGATACCCACAATATTGTTAACAGGATTCTTGGTTTGAGTTCTTCAACTAACAGTTGTAGGGGCCAAACAGTTGAAGAAAATCAAGGAATCATATGTAAGCAGATCAAATTAGCAGTTTGTAGAAACTACATGAGTCATTTGTAGACAAATTGACCCATGCATTTGGGAGATTCACATTTTAGACGTAGAAAATGAACCATTGGACATGGCTTTTGTTGCAAATACATCCTTGTTTTTTTATAAACATGCATTATAATTGTATTTATAAAGAATAAGTGAATTTGTCAATATTCTATATTTTTAACATTAAGTTTGTTATTCACAAAAAGGAGAATGAGTGTTTAGAATATTGTGTTTGCTTAAACATTAAATTTGCAACAAATGGGCAAACACGTATGCACTGTTGTAAAAAAAAAAAAGATAACAAAAATCGATTACATAACCACTAACCAATCTCGTTGAGTACTATTGAATTGTGTTTATTTGAAACAGTTGGATTGACAAATGAGGTTGGTAGTTGCACTAGATTTTCAAAATTTTGTATCCTTTCTTTTCAAAACCTTTCATTTGTAGTTTCTTTGCATGAGTTTCAATTTTCTTTTTTCCTACTCTAAACAACAAAAGAATTGTGTTGGAAACATTGTAGATGCCCAATAAATCAACCACTAGGCGACATACAACATTTGTTGTGTTATCATGTATGAAGTTATTTGAACTTTAATAACTTCACTGTAGACCAGGTTAACCACCTTAGATTACCATTAAAAGTTATAATTATGCCGATTCATAGCTAATGCTATCAACCTCTTTCTCAAACCTGTCAACGAAATCACTCTTTCTCATGTGGCGAACTTACAACTTCCTTCCGCTACCCTCGGCCTACAACTATGACTTATTCATATGGTATTATAAACCAAGTATAGAGGGATTTCATACGCGTAAATGAGGAATGATCAGGTGGATGTACTAGTTTGAGATCCTTGATTAAAATCAAGGCATTGAAAGGGAGTTGTTTGATTACATAAAATACCAAATGGTATTCATAGGGTGGGTCACGACTGCCACATACTTGTTTATCGATAAAAGGGGTCAACTGGTGCATTGTGCGACTGACGAAGAGACTCGCAAGTTGGTTGTCATGATCACAAGGCTTTTATTGTGGTAAGTCCAAGTGTAGTGACTTACCAAAGGCTATAGAAGGTTCGGGAAAAGTAAATTATAGATAAATAGATAGATAGATGAAGAGATGATTTGTTCAATTTGTCTTGTTGAATACCTTGAGGAGAACGTGGTGGGAACACTAATATAGTGATGAAGCAAAAAAAAAAAAAGGAAAGAAAAAGGGCAAAGAGCTTGTCCGCTTTGTAGGGCTGACACTTTAGTTGATTAAAAAGTGACATTAGATATGTTAATCATTCTTACAGTTTATTAATAATGTGACACAAATAATATCATTGTAATTCATTACTGTAATTATATTATCCCATTATACTTCATTAGAAGTGTACAAACCATAACAAAACCAAAAACTCTGTTCCAAAAGGTTGTGTTTTTTTTTTTTTTTTTTTTTTTGTTTCCTAAACTCCTGCTAAATCCTTTCTAGGGTCATGTCATAGAAAAACAAATGGATGATGACGATAACGATGACGATGATGACGGATTCTTGGAAACGATAAGACCATGTTGATCCAAATCATGATTGCCAGATCATGAATCTTAATCACCTTACATTTACCCTAGGCCTGCTAAATCTTTCATGGTCTAAATAACTGTCAGAAACCACACCTGAACCTGATCCAAATGAACCTCGACCCCTATTGGACCTTCGAGTATGTTTATCATTGAAATTTTCTTGTTTATGGTTTCTAAAACCATCCTCAAATGAATCATTTCTGAAACTCTTTGCAGGGTGTCGACCTCTACCAGAAATTGCTTTATTTCCTCTTGACTTTTCTCTGCTGAAATGATGGTCCTCATCCGAAAAGTCATATTTGACTTTACGGTTGTCATTTGACCTTGTATTCATGCGTCCCTTGTGTTTACGTGGGAAGTCATCATCACTCAGGTCTTCATCACCAGAATTGAGATCAGAATCTTCATCTGAACCAAAATTTGTCCTCATTCTGCCCCTACTTTTGTGTCTAAAATCAGCTACATGACTAGATTTCCAGTTTGGATGAATAGGCAAGTCATCATCTGAATTGAAGTCTACACCATCATCATCAGAAACTGCAGATCTTTTAGGAGATTTTGATGCTCTCTTGTTTCTTTGTGAAGAAGATGAAACTGGCCTACGAGCATTATAATTCTCATCTTCTGACTCAGAATCCACATCAAGATCAGAAAAGTTAACTGAAGAACTGCTCACTTTTGTATCTAACTCATAACTATTGACATCATCGTCTTCCTCATCATCAAAATCATCAAACCCAACTCCTGGTTTAACACCAAAGCCTGAATATTCTGATTCTTGAGGCCTTATGGGCCTCCTATTAAAATTATTGTAGTCAGGTTGGGTCATACTTTCATCATCCCTTTGTCTGTTCGTTGTAAAATCTTGATCTAGTTTTCTTGAATCTGCATACTCAAAAGCAGCAACTTCAGCACCATCAGATTCATTTTCATCAAAATCAAAGTTCCATGCATCAGAAACTTCTTTCCTGCTAGGAACATGGTCAAGTCTTGACCTTTGACCATGTAGCCTCTCTTGCATGTGATTTTCTGTAAATTCATCAGGTGGTCGCTTGCATTCACAGTGGAAACATGCCATATTTCTTCTGTAATTTAGGAATTTACACCTGATAACAAATGAAATGATGATGCAAGTCAAAATGCATATGAACAATAATAATAATTAGTTTAATAACAACTACCACATACTCGGGGCATTCCCATTCTCCTGGAAGCAGTTGTCTCTTTGGACGCTTGGCATCACATTGTAAACACACCGTGTTCTTTGCGAAATTCATGAAGTCACACCTGAAAGAAAACCTCATTTTCTTTTTAAAAAGACCTAGAGAAACATGATACTTACTATGTACATAAACAAACAGACAAGAAGTTCATAATTACATGTCGCAATTTCAATCCCTTAACTATAAATAGCTTCATTTAGTTATTTTTTTCTTGACGAGTCAAAAAAAAACCTACATGGGAAACAGGTTGAAAGTCTCCCAAATTGTGTATTTTTAATGCAAAATAAATAAAACCTCTTGAATTATGTTATTAAAAAAAATATTATCGAATAAAATTATGTGCAGTCAAATTTGGCACACTAATCACTTACGTATAAACAAAGAAGTGTTTCAGGCCAACATGACCCGTTTCAACATGCCCAAATTTTTTACCAATTTGACATGTTACCCACCCGTTTGAAGTGTTCATTTTCCACAAACTTTACACAAAGAATTAACTGATCAGTGAAATAATATGAACTTTTATATCATATTTGACATGCTAATGAACTGCATAAAAACTTAACATTTTGACTTTTGATCCAAATCCCTATTATCCACCAAGCTTGAACAACATTCTAATATGTACTTAACTTACTTTGGACAAAGCCAATCACCCTTTTTCATCTCGACATCATCACGACCAACCCGCCTCTTAGGAGGTGGTGGCGTTTGCTTGACCTTGGGAGGTGGTCTTTTGATGATTGGTGGGGGCAGGTTTGGATCTATTGGAACTCCACTCAATTTCACCACTTCATGAAGTAATTTACGTACTGCACCTTTTACTGCTTTTTTCTTCAAAAGTGAGTCATTGACAACTGACCCATTTACTGGATCAAACCCATATGTCATTAGAACACGCATAATGTCGATGGTTCTTGCCTCGTCCTCTTTATTAGTGAGCAAATAAGCCCGTTCACAAGAATTCCTTAAACTGCAAGAACTACAAACCTGGAATATGTGCAACAAGTTAATATTAAAAAGACAGCTTTTATAGTCATCATTTTAGCAATCTTCCATCCATATATTGATTCCTAAAACCAACATCGCACAATGATAACCAATCTTGAGATGAACAGAATGATTTACATAACTAGAAATGATGTGCAAAAGCAAGAGACGACAATAAAGGCAGATTAGATAGTAGCTCAAAACAAGTAACTTTTTCGATGCTTTAAATATGTTCTAATAAACTACATAATTAAAATGGCAATATATTTTCTGAAAAAGATCTTATGCATTACGAAGTACATCTTTAGCTGATTTCGCCTCTTTGACCAGCTCAATCCACTTCCAATTTAACCAACTTTTGATTTTATCCATAAATGGGTTAAGAGGGCAACCTACAGCAAAAACCAAGGGCTAGAGAACTACAGCAAAACTTATGAGACGAAAAACAGGCCCTCATTTTACCAAAACTCAGGAATGCTGGTTGTCAAGCAACAAATTTAAACAATTGATCAAAGTCCCTTAATTTTCTAAATCAACATCATCTTCTATCACTTCCTAATTTAGCTAAACAATTAACCAGAATCCTGGACAATTAGTCTCCTTCAATAAAGTAATTATTCTTGTAGACTAAAAGGGAAATACATTACCAGCATACCTAAAGAAATATCGCCATAGAAGTTATAAGTAACACACAGGATCCAATAAGAATGCAGAATGCTACCTTGCCTTCTTAATAAGTCTTAGGGCTTGTTTGGTTCATTGAATGTCTAGGAATTGGAATTGGCATTCCATAGAATATTGTGTTTGGTTGGCACAAATGGAATTTGAATTGGAATGAATTCAACCATTCATGGGATTTCAACATTCCTTCACACAAGTGATGGAAATTGGAATGTTCAAAGATTACCATAACACCCTCATATACCACCATCAAACTCATAACTCATAACTAAAATGTATATAAAACCAAAAATTAATGAATTAACAACACCACAAATTAATGTGCAGATTGAACAAAGCAAAATAAACTAGAAATCGTATACTCAAATAGATCTTTGTTTGAACGTGAAGATCCAAAAGAAAACAAAAATCCATTAGAACCATTAACAAAAACTGTAGAAATGATAAAGATGCAAAACGATGAAGCTTCGAAATGATGAAGAACCGGTGAAGCTTTGAGTTTTAGAAATCAACTTCGAAATAGCTTTGAGTTTCAAAAGTCAAATTCGCACATGAAGATGAACAAACGATGAAGCTTCAAAAATAAGTCAAGACTCCATAAATCAAAAGCAAGCAGCACAAGGACCTGAATCTTCCATGACGATCGATGAAAATCAAAAGCACATCGCACCTGAACATGATATCTTAGACGGAGCTTTGGTGGTTGAAGGATCAATTTGATGATGAGAGAAGGTTCCTTGACAGAGAAGATGAATTTGTGAATGAAGGGAGTTAGGGCAAATGTCAGGGAAGAGAAATTGGGAAAGATATATGGAAATGGTATTATGGAAATTTAATATATTATACTTTCCAATTCCTCCAATAATTTTCCAATCAAACACCACCTAAAACTTTATTGGAATTAATTCCTTTTCCTTTAAATTCCAATTCCAATTGCAATTGCAATTCCAATTCCAATTCCAATTCCTTTAAAAAAAATTCTGTGAACCAAACGCCCCCTTAAATCCATACTTAAAAGGAAAAAAAAGAATCAATGAGAACTCTTGTTTAAAAATTTAAATTTAAGACCTTTTATAAAAAGTTAAATTTACAGCCAACTAAAAAGCACCAGGTCCAAGCACAATGTTGTTTTGAAATCTAAGGTCAAATTCTTTTTGAAAGGATAATAATATAACACTCAGCTTTAAGTTCCTACAAATCAAGGCTTTTTCCTATTGCACCTTCAACTGAAATTAATCTTTCACAAAAAAAAGTAAATCACTTGCCTTGCCTCAACTTTCTATCTTAGTCACAGGCGTAAAGGGCGTGAGGAACAAGAAAAGAGCACGCAGTGCAATGATAAAGAAATATGAAATGCATACAACAGATATAGCAAAACTAATAATTTAATAACTATACAAATTAGAATACAAAACTTTATCTAATATCATTTTTATAATTGAAATAATAATAAATAATATTTTTAAAAAATAGATAATTATTTATAAGTTCAAGATAATCAATCGGAATACCCATCAATTATCTTCACACAGTTGTCTTTGTTTATTAAGGAAAAATGTGCCCAGCCACGCCAAAAAAACCACAACTTGAATATCCATCAATGTCTATCTTTCATGAAAGGCATGCACTTCGACCAAGACGAGCACCTCAACTGCCGTGTTCAAGAATCAAGATGGTCACCTTGTATCTTTGAGGCACCTAGGTGCGCGTCTCTAAGCCGTGCCTTTGACTACATAGCTTCCTATAGCTTTCCTCTATACCACAATTACTTACATATTGTTAGAAAACAAATGTTCCTATTGTTTATATTTATGCACATTATGTAAATTATGCTAGACAGAACTGAAGATTCAACTTACTTCAAAATTCATAGAATTAGCATAAAGATCTTTGATAAATTATAAATTGCATATAGAAGTAAGTTTTATATTAGTAGAAAACATTGAGAATGTACATGTAATGCTTAGTCAATCCTAACCTTTGGTCAATGAACTTCAACCCAATTCAAACTAGTGTGTACCTACTGCAGTCCAAGTACTTGCTTATAAAAGAAAATTGGGTCCCTAATCCAACAGAATATCAAGAAAAGTTCGGGGTTAGAAATGAAATTATTTTGCGTTTTCATTAATAGTAATCATTGTATTAGACAAACTAAATATAATCATGTATAAACAAACTTTAATGTATTTTGAGAATGCAGGTAGACATACATGGGTGTACAAATAATAAAGCACAAGGTACAAGTGTACAACTAAGAAGGAATATAGCAATTAACACTTTAACAGCATATCTATATGCATGAAGCAGCAAATGTTGCGCATATGACATATGCTATGTATAAGTACTTAATATTACTACGGAATACAATTAACAGCATATCTATATGCATGAAGCAGCAAATGTTGCGCACATGACATATGCTATATTGCTATGTATAAGTAATTAATATTACTGAAATCCTCCAACATCGAAGATCATTTGTTTCATATTTATATTATTCGTATATATCCCTATTCTTAGTGTGTAATCTGAGAATGTTACAAAGACGCATTTCCAATAAAACGAAAAAGAATAAAACTAATAATACTAGGCACGGGTATATCATAGATCACATGAAACAATGGTATAACTTACATCTCCTTCGTCAAGATGAACATGTTTCCTCAACAACTTTGCTGAGAACACAACCTTCTTGTCTGGACTAGGGCATCCATACCCAACTAAAAGTTGAATATCCTGTCTTGACAATGACCTGAAATAAAATTTATATTCTAGCATCACAAATTATTCCCATAAGCCCATGCAAATTGCCCGATTTCTAGCGCAGCTTATTTTCAGTGTTTAAAAAGATCATAGAAGCTGTAAGTCACCTTAGACTCTGATCTAATATGCCATTGTTTCAAATCGATAGTAAGCATACATTATATAATATTACCAGATTATAGAGTAAATAGAAAATTATATAATTTTGTTAAGGGTGGAGCGAATACTGATGTTGTCTACTCAAAGTTGGGCTTTAGTCTGCAGATTCTGAGGTGATTAGAAAGACCCAAACCATTAAAACAATTGCCCAAAAAATATCAATCAGGTGCACCTTGCACGCTTTTCCAACTATGTGAAAATACATGCAGAACCTGGTTGAAGAAGACATAAATGTATCAAGAAAACAAAATCATCTACACCTCTAAACACTTTAAAATCTAGCTTCTTGTATTAGACTTAAGTGCATGATGTTAGGATCAAACTGGTACGAACACACAATAGAGAACAATAAACAATAACAGAGACGAGAGATTTATAGAGGTTCGGTCGCGGTGTGCAACCTACGTCCTCTTGGGGCAACTAGGGTTTTCTTTTTATCGAGTAAAATCCCTACTCTCAAGTGGGATTTTTGCTAAATGTTTGTTTGATTGTTTTGTCCTTGGCTTCTTTAAATAATGAAAATCTCCCAAAAGAATTTTTTTGACTTCAAAATTCTCTCCCCTGCATCAACTTTTGTTACAAATGATCACCAGAATTTTGTACTCAACAAACACCCGAACACCCAAAATCCCTGCCAAAATGCAAATTCCAGCTCCTTCCAACTAATGATATAAATCATTTTTAAACATATTTTACCAGCTAAGTCAGCATTAAAGTGAGACATAGGTAATCCACATATCATACAGTCAATAAGAGTTCATAAAGCATCAACTGACCTCAAGATATCAAACCTATCTTTGCCAAAACTGAGACCAGCAGTCTGCACAGTCTTCCAATCCCTAGTGAAATCAACACCCTCCTCCATCACCTCAGCCATAATACCAACACCACCACCACCACCACCACCATCATCACCACAGAACCCCGAATCCGAAATCAATTTACCTTCATCTCTCCTCCTACAATCAAAATAGTTCTGCTGAACCAACCTCTCCATCAATTCAATCCACTCGGGCCATGGGTGCACCAACTCCACTTCTTTAGCCAATAACCCCTTCTCCTTAACCCCTTTAACCACATCATCATCTGGGTGTGAGCGTTTCCCACTGCTATCTTCTTGTTCAATTGTGGGTTGCTTCTCTTTCTTGGATTCACGCCACGCACGGATTCGTTGAAGGGTTTCGTCTTTCTGAGAGCGTTCTTTCTCGATAGCGTCGATTTGGTCGAAAACGAAGCTCATGCGTGCAGAGAGGGAAGTGGGTTTGGGGGTTCTTTCGTCTGAATTGGGGGTGGTGGAGAAGAAGGGGTTTGCAATCAGTTGATTGAGACTAGGGTTTCTGTAAAAGAAGCGACGAGAACGGATGATGTGAGATATACCCATTTTGGATGGGATAAAAATGGAAACTTTAAACCTCCATGGTTGATGATGATGATGAAGAAGCAGCATCTTAAACCCTGAGAGTTTGAGAGTGAGACAGAGATGGGAATTGTTTTGAAGATGGGCTTTGGTTTGTATGGCCCATGGGAGAGTCAGATTGGGCTGTTAAAAGGGAGGGAGGATTGTAATTCAATGCTCACATGTCACATAGTCACATGAGGAATTCTTACCGGCAAGATTCGACAACCAAAACAATAAAAAGTCATTTAAGGAGGTCCACATAACATAATAGAAGAAGAAGGTGAAATAGAAGCGATAACCGACCTCGCAAATTGAATTTCAAAATTCGATGAAGAAGACATAGAAAGATGGTTGTAAAGTATGAAATTTATTAAGCAAACCTTAAACTATACAATGTAATGCTTCAAGTTAGAGGTTGCAAAATAAACATGTTGGATTGGGTTAGTGTTGTGTCAAGATAAGAGTGGGTTAGAATCGGCGGTTTAAGAGAGAAGTCATAGATGGGTATTGATCAAGATAGGTTTTATTATGCTGTAGCTTATGCGGATTATAAGAAAAGACAGCTTATGAGTCTAAACCACAATCATCTCAATCACTCTGTCTATTTCAAGATTACATTGTCGGTTGAATAAATCATCTAATAAAATATTAATCTATTATTTCGCTACGTCTCTTATGACTAAAACCTAAATACCTTATGATTCTTTGTTCTCTTATGTGATAAATTGCATAAAAGAATTGAAAACATCAAATCTAAACTGTAAATTTCAAACTCCATTGTCACAATCCCAATCTACAAATTTCACAGTCTCAAGATCAGTTTATAAATGATTTGAAAATGTTGAATGCTATAATTTTCATGATTTTAAAGTTTCGTCTATACAAGGGGCGAGTAGCGGGGTTTTATGGCGGAATCCGATGGTCGAAAATTTTAAAGCTCGGTAAATGAACCAGGAGATAGATATGTTGAATCAAATGGACGGTAGCTACGATGACAACGAGTGATACTAAGATTGCTACACAACAAAAAATGAGAAAAGTGATGTTATATACTTATAGTCCAAATCAATCAAACTTAAAGCAATTGGGTTGGGATTGCTAGGTATATTCATAGTATTTCTAAACATACCAGTTTACCTTTTTCTGCATCTTTAATCAGTAGCATTATTTCGTTGCATGTTATATACTATGACATTTGATGACTTTCTTCATTTACGTCTCTTTCGGGATATGATATTTTATTTCATATATTGAGGATTTTATTCACTTCACTTGCTTATGCCCTTTATCACTTTGTTCTTAGCCATTGATTCTTTTCGTCATTTAAAAATTTATCATAAAGCATATTTTCGCCCCCCATCAAAAATCTTTGTTATAATGGTGCTATTGAGTTAACTTAAGGTATGTGTCAAATTCTATCAAATTCCTGCATCACTTACCGGATCACATGTCCCTACAACTTTAACAAAATATGATATCACCAAATGTAAACAAATGTCACCTAGATAGATAACTCATGCTATTCTCTCTCATGCTCTTTGCCCAAACAAATATGTGTTTGATGTGTTTGCCACGACATCCTTTCTCGTTAATCGTTTACCTTCTCATATCCTTAGCACTCCTCTCCCTTTCTCTTATTTCATTCTAAAGCTTATTATTTATCTCTATAGACCTTCAGTTGCCTTTTTCATCCCTTAATCGGTGACACCTGACCTGTTTAACTATCTCCCAAATCTTTATCTTTCCTAGGATATAAACCCAATATCGATTGTAAGGCCCCAATCCCGGAAAACCACATAGTTGGTCATTAATAGCACAATACATATTAAAATACATTGAAATATGAAAACATTGCAGCGGAATAATTTAACAAATCCATTTCATGCATTAATATTTATTTTTGTCAAGAAATACATCGTTGTCACTATGTTCAAAAAGACATTTCAGTTGTATTACAAGACAAAAACATTATTTCTGCATAAAAATGGATGCCAGTCTTTATTTGTCAAGTAGCTCCATCCTTGTGCCATCCCCAGCAACCTCATTAACTGCCAACTGATATGCATATAAAGTCAGCGTTGCTGAGTGAGTTCTAGTTTTGTTAATATATAAAAATATACATTTTGAAAGCTTCCTCCAATGATCACCCATCCATAATACATAATAGTCGAATTGACTGATAATATTCATTAAGACGTTCATTATTTTTTTTTTTCTTTCATTATCTTTCTCTTTCATTAACTAGGATTGCACAAACCAAGAGCCTACATCATATGGTTGGCAATAAATGTCGAACCCCTATCAGTATACATTTATCATGATAGCTAACCGCTGACAGTTGACCCACACTGCTAGGCACGAAGCCTACTTGTGAATACAGGTCTCATTCATTCGTTCATTGGTCAATCACAAGGATTAGACCCCATATAAGCATCCTCATGGGCTGAAACAGTCGCACATCAGTTGAGCTAACGACAACATGGTCGTGCACCTCCATTCATTTTGCTTGCAATGCTTTTCATTCATCATAAGGACCCGGGGGCAACATTCATTAGGTTCCGTTGTCTTTCTTTTATTCCTTTATGTCCACTTGATTAAGAATAATAGTTATAAGATATCCATAGTCTTAACGATCACATAACATGAAATGATAATTATTATTCATAACAGTAACCTATAAAATATTATAACATAACAAGAAAACATTTAGCAATCATATCCACCCATCAAAACATAAGTACTAATCACTTAAACCCCTTTCAGGATTAAACTTAAGTGTTCACAACGCATGAATAAGGTCCTACAGCGGATGAACAAGTTCACAGCGGACGACCAAAGTCCACAGCGGATGAACAATGTCCACAACGGACGACCAAGGACCACAGCATATGAACAAAGTCCATAGCGGAAGACCAAGGTCAATAGCAAAAGAACAAAGTATACTAAGGCATACAATGGATCACTAAGGCATACTAAGGCATACAGCGGATCACTAAGGCATACTAAGGCATACAACAGATCACTTCTCAACACAAGTGTTCACAAAGAACAGTTAAAGTCCATAGTGGATGACCTAAGGTTCACGGTGGATGACTCTTAACACTTAATTATCCACAGAGGACATCCTTAAATACTTAAGTGTCCCTAGTGGATAGTCAATGTCCACAACGGACAATAATAAACCATTCCAAGTGCCACAACGGACAACCAATGTCCACAGTGGACTGTTGTTTAAATACTTATGTCCTACTTATACGAATTCTAGTTCCATACAACACCTTTAAACGTATACTTAGCTTCAAACTATCAGATTCACACTTAGCACATAAATTATCATCGCTGAAATCTTGAAAAGCATACAATATTCGTAAAAAGTCATCTTTATCATAGAAAACATAGTTTTGTCAAGAAACATCGTTTTAATACACATATCAGCCCCAAACAAGTAGAAAACATGTAAAAAAAAGGGATCTAGAACTCACCTTAACCAGCCTTCGAGCAAACCACTAAAAGTCGAGAGCAACCTGGAGTTCTAACACCTATACACATCTAAAGATACAAACTTAACACATAGAAACACATGGAAATCTACCTAGAAGCTTAAACCCGACTTAGATCTAAGAAGAATCACCTTAAAATTATACCTTTTTGAGGAATTTTACCACTTTCTCACTCTAGAACCGGTGGAAGTTCTTTCTCTCTCTCCAGCCGTATGATTTGAAGTGCATGGGAGAGAGTATGGGCGACCATCTCCCTTTTAAACCCCTTTATGGGCCGGTTTGGCCCTTGCACACTTTTACCTCTTGCTTTTAAAATAAATATCCCATTTTCTCCTTTACTTTTCTCTTTTGAAGTTTTTGGGTGTTACAAGTCCACCCCCTTATATAGGTTTCGTCCTCGAAACCTGTCACTCCTTAAAGAGATCGGGGTAGTGCCGTCTCATCTCTTCCTCTGATTCCCAAGTGGCCTCTAATCCCTTGCGATGCTTCCACTGCACCTTTACTTGACTAATCACTTTATTCCTTAACAGTTTCTTCTTCCGATCTAAAATAGCTACTGGTTGCTCCACATAATTCAACCTTTCATCAACCTCGATGTCCGTGAGAGGGATAACAACATCACCCTCTGCCCAGCACTTTCATAGATGAGATACATGGAACGTAGGATGAATCTCATACAGCTCATCAGGAAGTTCTAGCCTATATGCCACTTCACCAACTCTGGCAAGGATTTTGAATGGCCCGATGTACCTTCGGCTCAATATCCTTCTTTTTCAGAAACTGATGATTCCTTTCCATGGAGACACCTTCAGCATCACCTTATCTCCTACTTGGAACTCAATTGGCCTTCTCCTCTAGTCAGCGTAGGACTTCTGCCGATCCTTTGCTGCTTTCATAAAGGCCTTGATCTTTTCCAACTTTTCTGTCGTGGCCTCGATGATCTCGATACTTCCCAACTCCTTCTACACGATATCACCCCAACACACTGGGGTTTTGCACCATTTCCCATACAAAATTTTGAATGGTGTCATGCCTATACTTGCATGATAACTATTGTTGTAAGAGAACTCTGCCAACGGTAGGTGCTCATCCCAAATCCCACCAAAATCAATAATGCATGCCCAGAGCATGTCCTCCAAAAACTGAATCATTCTTTCTGATTAACCATCTGTTTGAGGGTGGTAAGCTGTACTAATGTGTAATCTCGTTCCCATCACATCGAATTTCTTCCATAACTTGGATATCAGAAACAATGGACACTGGCACACCATGACGATTTACAATTTCCTTGATGAATAGATCTGCCATCCTTTTCGACGACTAAGTCTCTCGGATTGGTAAAAAGTGGGCACTTTTCGTCAAGCAGTCTACGATCACCCAAATGGTATCACATTCTCTCGCCGTATGAGGCAATTTCATGATGAAGTCCATCGTGATGTGTTCCCACTATCATTTGGGTATATCCAAAGGTTGGATCTTCCCGTATGGTTTCTAGTGTTCTGCCTTCACTTTCAAACAATTCAGATACTTATTCATATACTCCACCACGTCACGCTTCATCCCCGGCCATCAATAATCCTTCTTCAGGTCATGATACATATTTGTAGCACCAGGATGAACGGAATACCGAGTTTTGTGAGCTTTATCCATAATCCTTCCCCTCAGATCCCCATAGCAAGGAATCGACAACCGCTTGAATCAGGTTCTAACACCAAGAGTGTTCTCCCATAAATCGATGTCTGTCCTTTCATCCTCTCAGATTTGATCCTATCAACCTTCAGTGCCTGATCTTGAAACTTGCGGATTTGACCCATGACATCGGGCATCACAACCAGCTGACAAGCCTTCACCCGAATCTGTTCAGGTCATTCTTTTCGACTAAGGGCATTAGCAACCATGTTCGCCTTTCCCGGATGATAGTGAATCTCGCAATCGTAGTCATTGATCAGCTCTAACCACATTCTTTGCCTCATGTTAAGATCCTTTTGTTTGAAGAAATACTTTAGGCTCTTGTGATCTGTGAAGATGGTACACTTCATCCCGTATAAGTAGTGCCTCCAAATCCTCAACGCAAAGACCACAGCCGCCAACTCCAAATCATGAGTAGGGTAGTTAACCTCATGGATCTTCAACTGCCGAGATGCATAGGCTATAACCCTCCCTCGTTGCATCAACACGCAACCTAAGTCCGCATCTGAATATACCACCAAGTCATCGTTCCCTTTAGGCAACGTCAAGACCGGGGCTTGGGTTAACCTCATCTTTAATTCTTGAAACGCACCCTCCTGATCTGAACCCTATTCAAACTTCACATCCTTGCGAGTCAACTTGGTCAACGGGGATGCCACCTTAGAGAAGTCTTGAATAAACCTTCTGTAGTAACCTACCAAACCCAGGAAACTATGGATCTCGGATGGCGTTCTTGGAGATTCCCATTGCATTAGAGCTTCGACTTTTGTAGGGTCCACCATTATTCTGTTGGGATTAACCACATGGCCAAGAAATTGGACCTCTCGTAGCCAAAATGCACACTTAGAGAACATCGTGTACAACTTCTCATTCTTAAGTGTCTCTAGTCCTTCCTTGAGATGATAAACATGCTCCTCTTCACTTTTGGAGTAGATCAGAATATCATTAATGAATACGATCACCGATCTATCTAACATTGGTCGGCATACCCGATTCATAAGGTCTATAGGGGCAGCTGGTGTGTTGGTTAAACCAAATGACATCATGAGAAACTTGTAGTGTCCATAACGCGTACGAAAGGCTGTTTTAGGAATATCCTGCTCCTTCACCTTCAGTTGATAGTAACCCGATCGAAGGTCTATCCTCGAGAACCAACTGGCACCCTAGAGCTGATCGAACAAGTCGTCAATCCTCGGTCACGGATACTGGTTCTTCACAGTCAACTTGTTCAGCTCACGGTAGTCGATGCACATCCTCATACTACCGTCCTTCTTCACGAATAAAACCGAAGCACCCCATGGAGAGATGCTTGGTCGAATAAAGCCCTTATCTAAAAGATCTTGCAGTTGCGACATCAGTTCCTTGAGCTCAGATAGAGCCAACCAGTATGGTGCCTTGGCGACGGGTTATGCTCCTGGTATCAAGTCAATCTGAAATTCGATTTCTCTATCGGGATGGACCCCTGGTAGATCTTCCGGAAACACATCAGGAAAATCACTTACCACCGACACTTCCAACAGTTGAAGCACTATCGCATCCACATACTTCACATAAGCCAAGTAAGCACCACACCCTCGCCTCATAAACATTTCTGCCATCATCATAGATATCACTTGCGGAATGCCGCATTCGTTATCTCCGTAAACCGTAACCGAACTGTCGCCAGGCACAATCAGACGAACCATCTTCTTTCGACATACGATATTCGCTTCGTAAGTCGCCAACCAATCCATTACTAACATCACATCAAAACCTTCTAGGGCCATCACATACATTCTAGGAGGAAGCCTATGACAGCCCAATTCTATGAGGCAATTGTCAATCATATTAGTCACCTTGGTGGATTTTTCTATCGCAGTCTCAACATGGAAGGGCACACCTATCTTCCTACTCTTACCATGAATCAAACAACAAAAGGCAGTAGATATAAAGCTCCTACTAGCACCCGAATCGAAGAGCACAGAAGCATACAATTGGTTTACCAAAACGTACCTGAAACTACCTTAGGGTCCATTCTGGCTTCCTCCCTAGTCATGTTGAATGCCCTTGCCTTTGCCTTGGTGCTATCACTCTTTATTTTTTCCCCTATCATCTTGATCCCTGAGCTTCCTGCTCCACCCTTCTTGCAATCCTGGCCCAAGTGGCCTATCTAACCGTATTGATAACACCTCTGTACCCTACACTTCTTAGCATAATGGCCCTCGCCCCCACATTTGAGACACCTATTCGTTCCCACTCTGAATTCACCCATATGATTCTTCCCAAAATCCTTTCGATCATTCCCCTTCCTCTATTCTGTGTGACGGTCGTCGTCCCTCATCTTCTTTTCCCCAATCCTGTAGTTGTCATTCCTGAACCTCTTCCCATTCCCATTTCTATTCCAACTCCACTTCTCAGTCTTTTTCTGTACTGGATCCGGTTCTCTCTCATCATATAACCTTCCCGCCAAATCCACCACCGACCTAAACGTGCTCGGTCTAGCGGCAATCATGTTCCTCCTAATATCCACTGGCAAACCTTGCATGTATCTCTTGATCTTCTTGCACACAGGCGTTACCATATCTAGCACAAGTCTTGCAAGTTCGTTGAACTTGGAGGTGTACTCTTGATGAGTCATGTTCTCGGCCTCTAAATACAAGAACTCCTTCTCAATTTTGTCCAACTCTCGATGTGGATAGTACTCCTCCAGCACCAACTCCTTCAAATCTGACCACTTCAGTTTTGCTATTGATCGTTTTCCCTCGGCTTGGACAATGTTGTCCCACTAGCATAGTGCCGAGTCAACAAAAGAATGGGTGGCAAACTTCACCTCCTGAACTTCTTAACACTCAGTGATGTCCAGAACTACTTCCATCTCTCGAACCCAACGATGAGCGGCAATAGCATTATCGTTACCGTTGAAGTTCGGGGGGCTTGCATCTTTGAAACGCCCCATAGTTATACCCCTTAACAGTCTCCTTCTCTGATTCATCCTCGCTGTCATCATCATGAACTACAATCTTGGAATTAGATGGCTCCTTATCAGATTCCTCAGTCCCATCAAAGACTTTTCAGATTTCTTCTTCTCCTTCTTCCCTTTATTCTCAGCTTTTTCCCCATCCTTAACAGCTTTAATCACTTCAGTTACCACTGAAGGTAAGACATTTTGCATAACGTTGTAGACCTCATCAGCAATAGCCTCCTTCATAGTAGACTTGAGGGTAGCTGAACCTTCACCCTCATGGTGGCTATGGAGATCTAGCTCCTCGTGAACCGTCTCGGGAGCTTTAGCTTTGCTTCTGGTGACACGTGGCCCAGTGGTACACCCTCCATGAGCACCTCCTCGGGTTGCCTTCCCAAATTTCCTACCCGCCATAAATCTACCTCCTACAAGATTCAAACACCATCAATGTGATTCAAGATAATTGCTCAGATCATGATGAGTATGGTAAATCCTTAATTATAATGGCCAAGTGTGATTAACTACTTACCTTACCCCCATGTCCTACACACTCACTATCCTGACACCCATCAGTACTCAAATCAACTAAGCACATAAATTCAGATAGCATATGCATGTAATACTAGTTAACTTTAAGAAAATTTTACCTCATGGCACGTAGCTACTTGGGCTGACATCCCTTCATTCAGTCTCATTTTCAGTTTAAGTTTAGGTTTTGAAAATAATTTACTCAATTCTCTTAATCTTTGGCTCTGATACCAACTTGTAAGGCCTCGATCCCGGGAAACCCTATAGTTGGTCATTCATAGCACAATACATATTAAAATACATTAAAACATGAAAAAATTGCAGCGGAATAATTTAACAAATCCATCTCATGCATTAATAATAATTTTTACCAAGAAATACATCGTTGTCACTAAGTTCAAAAAGACATTTTAGTGGTATTACAAGACAAAAACATCGTTTATGCACAAACATGGATGCCAGTCTTTATTTGCCAAGTAGCTCCATCCTTGTGCCATCCCTAGCAACCTCATTACCTGCCAACTGATATGCATATAAAGTCAACGTTGCTGAGTGAGTTCTAGTTTTTTTAATATATAAAAATATACATTTTGAAAGATTCTTTTAATGATCATTAAGACATTTATTATCTTTCTTTCTTTCATTATCTTTCTCTTTCATTAACTAGGATTGCACAAAACAAGAGCCTACATCATATGGTTGGCAAAAATTGCCGAACCCTTGCCAGTACACATTTATCATGGTAGCTAACCACTGACAGTTGACCCACACTACTAGGCACGAAGCCTACTCTTGAATACAGGTCCCATTCATTCGTTCATTGGTCAATCATAAGGATTAGGTTCCGTTGTCTTTGTTTTATTCCTTTATGTCCACTTGATTAAGAATAATACTTATAAGATATCCATAGTCTTAACGATCACATAACATGAAATGATAATTATTATTCATAACAGTAACCCATAAAAGACTATAACACAACACGAAAACATTTAACAATCATATCCACCCATCAAAACATAAGTAGTAATCACTTAAACCCCTTTCACAAAATTTAGGATTAAACTTAAGTGTTCACTCCTACAGCGGATGAGTAAGTCCACAACGGACGACCAAATCCACAGCGGATGAACAATGACCACAGCGGACGACCAAGGTCCACCGCGGATGAACAAAGTCCACAACGAACGACCAAGGTCTACGGCAGATGAACAAAGTATATTAAGGTATACAACGGATCACTAAGGCATACTAAGGCATATAGCGGATCACTAAGGCATACTAAGGCGTACATCGAATCACTTCTAAACACAAGTGTTCACAACGGACAGTTAATGTCCACAGGGGATGACTTAAGGTTCACGACAGATGACTCTTAACACTTAAGTGTCCCAGCGGACATCCTTAAATACTTAAGTGTCCCCAGTGGACAGTCAGTGTCCTTAAATACTTGTTGTTGTTATTGTTGTTGTTGTTGTTGTTGTTGTTGTTGTTGTTGTTGTTGTTGTGTTGTTGCTGTTGCTGCTGCTGTTGTTGTGTTGCTGTTGTTGTTGGCCTAGGATAGTAATACATCCTCTGAGTTGGCTTATTAGCAAACTTAGATAATTTCATGATCTCATTATTGATCTTTTGCTTATAATTTTCTTCTTTTAGACTATCTTCAAAATCCGTTAATGTATTTATTTTTAGATTTTTCAAAATATTAATTGAATCATTTAATGTTTGCATAAGATTTTCTTCAGATTTCATTTTAAAATCTGTTACCTTAGGAGGTAATTAAATACTAGGAGTAGTAATATATTCTTTTTCTTTTATCTGGTCATTTATTATATTATTATTATTAGTATTATTATTATTATTATTATTATTATTATTATTATTTTATTTTTATTATTATTCTTATTGTTGTTCTTATTATTATTATTATTATTATTATTATTATTATTATTATTATTATTATTATATTATTATTATTATTATTATTATTATTATTATTTTCTCTTTATTAGCCAGTTATTATCAATAAGTTTCTTAGCCTTTTAAATATTTATTTAAAATAACTATTCTTAATTATTGGTAAACTCCTACACATCGAAGGTCAACTATATTATTGATTGTTTAATTCAAGAAACTTGTTTTTATCTTATTTTATTATGTAAGTATGATTATATATATAATGTAAGTCTATATACCCATATTTAAAAGTTTAAAGTAGAAATTACTTTTATAGACGGTGAAAAAGATTGTTAATTATTGATCAAGAACAAATGGTTGCCGGCCATACAAGAATAAAATTATCACGCATCAAAAGTTTAAATGCCATGCATGAAAGGAGTCTGAAGTGGTAAATCTGAAGTAACCGATAACAGTTAACTTTTTTTCAATTTCACCCAATTTTCAAATACATATAAATGTTTTATGCACATTGATTTTTTAAAAAAATTTAAAAATAAAAGCGAGCATTTTATTCTCTTTAATTCGACTACAGTCTCGTAATAACTTTTATTAAATCGATTAAAAATATTTATGTCCTGTGCGTATAACTTACGTAGTTATTGATATGCGTAATTGTAAGCATAATTTGTGTAAAAATAAACATAGGTAGTGTAATTGCTTACATAAGTTGCATAATTATTGTTCGTAATTAGCTGTGTATGTTGCATGATTATATTGTGTAATTATCAATTCTTGTGTGTACAAATTCCCTCTAAGCTACGTGTCGTTCATGATGACTTTGTACACTTTATATTCTGGTCGTTATTCAATAACCTCCCATACATATATATGTCTATATATTGTTATACATATATAAATTACAATGCTTAATCGAATTTACCACCATATACTTTGTTTTTCGGACCCAACCTCATCAACTAGAGCTCCAAAAGATAACACGATCTAACATTAAGGTAGAGTATGCTATTGCTCATACCATAATAGAGATTCATTCCTTATGTCTATATTACATGAGCTTGAGGTTCTACTACCTAGTTCGCTCATAAGACAATCTTAAGCCCACATACTTAGTGGCTAATCTAGTTTTTCACTGGTGCAACAAACATCCATAGATTGATTTGCACTACATATAAGATAGTGATGACATGTTAACAAAGGCATGCCAGTTGCATAATTTGATTGTCTTCAGTGACTCAGTCCATCCTTCACGTTGATGTCACTGTTTAGCTGCAAGGCATATTAGACGATTATTATTATTATCTTATCCTATTATTATTACTATCGTTGGTTTTTCTAATTAGCTATTTGTATTTAAAAGTTTGTTAGCCTTTTAAATATTATTTAGAATAACCAATGTTAATTATTAGTAACATTATATATATATATATATATATATATATATATATATATATATATATATATATATATATATAACTTTGTTAATTATATCTATAAAGGTCAACAAACATTCTTGATCGTCTAATTCAAGAAACTCAGATTTTATCTTATTGATTGTCTAATTCGAGAAACTCAAATTTTATCTTATTTTATCTATATATGTATGTCTATATATATATATATATATATATATATATATATATATATATATATATATTCATATACATATATGATGAACGTTTAGAATACAAAGTTTAGTTTTTTTTTATAAATAGTAAGAAAGATTGTGAGCCATGGATCTAGTGACTCAATACTTCAGATCTAGTGATAAATTTATCATGCATGAAAGGTTCAATTATCATATATTATCATACTAGTTTTAGTAAACACTTGTATTACACGGGTTTAATAAATAAAATATTAATATAATAAAATTTATTAATAATAAAATGATATTCTAAAATATGATATGACTGAAACTACATATGAGAAATGACTACAAGTAATAAAACAGTGATATCAACTTTTAAAAATTTTGTTTTTAAATTTTTTCCCAAAAAAATAAACATTTTGTTCTAAATCTATTCCTATAAAAATATTATTCTTAAAAATTTCCTTATTATAACTCCCAAATTTAATTACTTTTTATTTTAAAAAATTAAATTTTAAAAATACTAATTTTAAAATATTTCATATTTTTAAAAAAGTTTTATGCTTTAGAAAAATTTATTATTGTATAAAAAATTTATTTATTTAGAAATAAAATTAATAAATAGATCTCTTTTTTAATTTATTAAATCTAAAAGGGTGTTAAATAATATTATTAGTAATTAAGGTAATTATTTAATAGGAGAGAGAAATAAACATTTTGGTAAAAATGATTATGGTGCTGCCACGTGTCATCTCAAGTTACTATTTTATTAGAGTAGTAAGATGTATGTCTATATATATATTCATATACATATATGATGAAAGTTTAGAATACAAAGTTTAATTTTTTTTTATAAATAGTAAGAAAGATTGTGAGCCATGGATCTAGTGACTCAATACTTCAGATGTAGTGATAAATTTATCACGCTTGAAAGGTTCAATTATCATATATTATCATACTAGCTTTAGTAAACCTGTATATTACACGAGTTTATAAATAAAATATTAATATAATAAAATTTATTAATAATAAAATGGTATTTCAAGATATGATATGACTGAAACTACGTATGAGAAATGACTACAAGTAACAAAACAGTGATATCAACTTTTAAAAATTTGTTTTTAAATTTTTTCCCAAAAAAATAAACATTTTGATCTAAAACTATCCGTATAAAAATGTCATTTTTAAAAATTTCCTTATTATAACTCCCAAATTTAATTACTTTTTATTTTAAAAAAATTAATTTTAAAAATACCAATTTTAAAAATATTTCGTATTTTTAAAAATGTTTTATGCTTTAGAAAAATTTATTATTGTATAAAAAATTTAATTATTTAGAAATAAAATTAATAAATAGATCTCTTTTTTAATTTATTAAATCTAAAAGAGTGTTAAATAATATTATTAGTAATTAAGGTAATTATTTAATAGGAGAGAGGCGGAAAAATTTTGGTGAGGATGATTGTGGTGCTGACACGTATCATCTCAAGTTACTCTTTTATTAGAGTATTAAGATATACATCGAGTGGGCCTAAAAGGGTAAATTTGAAATAACCACAACCGTTAATTTTTTCTTTTTATTCACAAACTTTTTAAACACATAAACTTTCGTTTATATGACATTGTTTTTTCTAAAAAAAGTTATAAATTAAAAGCAAGCATCTAACTCTATTAATTCGATTACAGTTTTGCATTACCCTTTTTTTAATATCGAGTAGACAATGCGCATAATTTGCGTGATTATTGTGACATGTAATTAGAAACATAGGTAGCATAATCATATACATAAGTTGCGTAATTATTGTGTTTATTAGCTATATATGTTGCTTGATTTTTGTACTTAATTATTAATTCTTATGTGTAATTATGGTGCCGATAAAATTACCCTTTCTTTTATTAAAGAAAGGTGTCACGTACTCACGTCATGGTATACTTTGTATGCTTTTGGGCACTTGTACAATAACATGCACTACATATATGTCTACTACGTATATGTATATACATATATGGATTACAATGCTTAATCAGATTTGTGATAATTTACTATTTTCTAATCTCAACTTGTATCATATTGCAGGAGAAGAACGTGGGAATAAAATAAAAATGCTTTTGGAGAGAAGATTATTATTGACCAGGAGTCTGCGACCAAAATATGAGACTTACAGGGATCACCTATAGGAAGTGATCTAATCATAACTTTAGACAAAGTCATAACGTCAACCTAATCTTCCATTATCAAGGCCTATAAGTATCAACCTAATTTGATTAGTGTTTGTACCATCTACAATAAACTAAAACCATTCTTCTTCTTATACACAAGCTCTCCATCTTTGTTCCTTTATCTTCAGAATGGAAGTACAGGAAATCCATGATAAAAAATCCGAAAACGATATGCCTTCGTGCATGGGTAACTTGTTTCGGACGGTTGCTAACTTGATGTTCAGAGAGAACTACAAGAAGAAGAAGACGACGGTTAAAGGCAAATTGGTGTTGATGAAGAAGAATGTGCTTGACTTCACTGACTTAGGAGCGTCGATTCTTGATCGAGTTCATGAGTTGTTAGGTCAACATGTTTCGATTCAGTTCATTAGTGTGACTCATGCTGATAGCGGATCCAAAGGTTTGGTTTTGAACTTTGGTTTTTCTTCTTTTTATATAACAAGTTCTTGCGGTATCATTTAATATTTGTGGTTATTTAGTTATCATACTACTAATCCTAACGATATCATGAGGGTGCTGTTAAACATACCCGCTCGAACATTTGGCGGGCGCCTCCCTGTCAAAAAGCAATATCCCTCTTTTCTAAGAGGGCATGTTCTGTACATAGGGCACGTTTAGCCACTCACTATTATAATACGTACCCCTTGATCTATTAGATATACAAACTAGTAATAAATGTTGGTCGTTCTTTAACCGGGAGTGTTACATGGTGAACTTTTGGCTATTAGCAAATATTTGCTTAGATGAACATTGAGATAGTATTCACTCACTAAATTTATATACTTAATAGAAAGTATGTACGCTTAAAACTCACAGAACTATCACACCCTAGTGAATAATTAGGCTATGTGGCGTTCTAATTACTTCCCGTTTATATTATATTTATCAATTTGTTAATATAATCACACACTATTAAAAAGCTGGTATTCGTGAACAAATGTAGGATGGGAAATTGGTCACAAATTTAAACCGTTTTGCAACAAAATTTGAACGGTCGAAGCTTAACAACCAAAATAGAAACAGTCGCAAAACAGTCCCAAGTATCAAGACTGCTTAGATTTTTTTGAAAAACGATTATAAATGTAAGGCAAATTGGATTTTAATAATCCAAACTATTACTTATTGGCCGATAACAATCCATACTACTGATTTAGCGGTAACAATCCCAACTTTCATTTTTATTACCAACAACAATCCAAGTAACATAATTATTAAAAATTTATGCTTGATGTAAAAAATCCAATTTGACTAAATGTAAAAATAAATAACTAAAATCAAGTTATATATCTATCGCAAAACAGTCACAAGTTTGTGAAAACAAAAATAAAAAATTAATTGCAAACAGTAAAAATTTAAATTCTTATTCGCAAATGTTATTAACTCACAAAATAGTTGTAAACTTCTCGTCGCAAGTCGGTCTCAAAATAAAAAAGTAAATAAATACCTGCATGGGGTTTTTGTTATTTCTTAAAATGATATAGTTGAAAATTTTATTTATCAAAATGGTGTAGTTTTAAAAATATTTACCAAAATAGTGTTGGTTTTAACTTTTTTGTTTCTCACTCCTACTCTCATTGAATACTTTGTAAAAAATTTTAAATTCTTTAACATGTGAATTATTTAAAATTCAAGAAACTATATATATAACACTTTGTTTTACTTTTCTAGAAATACTATTTAATTTTTCTTATATCGGTTTATAATTTTTTTTTCCAAATCTGTAATCATGGTGTCAACAAAGAAATATTTTTAATTTCTATAAATTTATTTCTTAAAAAGCTTCCAAAAAAATTTTGTTAGTCACAATCCAGCAATATAATTTATTTTTCAGACCTTTTTTCTTTAAACCATTAGAATTGTTTTTTAATTATAACTTTCTTTGATTTTCGAGGAATATTTTTTAATTTCTTTCAAAATATTTTATAATAAAGGTTTTTAAAATGTCTAATCGTGGTCCTAAAATAAACGTGTTTGACTTTTTTTTAACTTTTTTTAATAAAATTCTTTTTTATTTTTTGAAAAATTATAAATAGAAATATACTTTATTTCTTTAACTTGTTTTATAATGTTTAATAGTGAAATTTAAAAAATGTTTAAAA
>CM046424.1:14782454-14899922 GCA_025506505.1 Flaveria sonorensis
TTACAAATGTTTAAAGAACTTATTCGATCAGATGGTGAGGGGCTTGCCAAATTCTCGAAACCACAAGTCATTGAAGGTATGGATACTCACAAACAAAACACACTTCATTTTTGTTGAACATGTTTGTGTTATAAAACAATTTTGATAATTTACTTTCAACATTATATCTTATGATATTTTAACTAGCTGACACATCTGCCTGGAGCACTGATGAAGACTTTGCAAGAGAAATGCTGGCTGGAGTCAACCCGGTTTCGATTAAGCTTTTGAAAGTAAGCTATATAAACGTGACTTTTATGGATTTCTAGGTGATACGGAGAAAACTAAATAGTTTCTAGGAGGTTTCCGAAAGTGATTTGGTTTACCATCTATCCTGGGCGGCAAACTGTAAAAGTTATAACATGTTTGCCCCTAGATACCAAAATACTTTCAAAATCATTCAAGAAATTATTATTGTATTCTCTACACCATCTAGAAATCCAAAAACATGTTCATGGAATTGCATCCCTGTAAGATAGGAAATTTAAACAACTACATTGAGATTAACTAAGTAACTTATTATTTCAATTGACAACTTTGTAGGAGTTTCCGCCAACAAGCAAGCTGGACGTGAAAGTCTATGGTAACCAAAATAGTTCAATAAGAGCACATCACATAGAGGAATATCTAGACGGTTTAAAAGTAGATGAGGTAAAGTTCCTACAAGTTGTATGGTTAATCTAATGAACATAAAAGTATTACATAAAAATTTGAAATATTATTAATTTGCATTACAGGTGCTAAAAGCAAATAGGCTATTTATGCTGGATCACCATGACTCATTGATGCCATACGTGAAACGAATCAATGCAACCTCTAACAAGATTTACGCCACACGAACTTTACTATTTTTACAAGAAGATGGAACATTAAAACCGGTAGCTATTGAGTTAAGCCTGCCCCATGATGATGATGAAACGTTTGGTGCCATTAACAAAGTATGCACCCCTGCTAAAGTTGGAGTGGAAGCTGCAATTTGGAAGTTGGCTAAAACATACGTTGCCGTGAACGATTCTGGCGTCCATCAACTCATTAGTCACTGGTAAACATTACAAAATTACAAAATCTCATATGATTATAACATGTCACATTACAACTTCTAGCAAATTATTAATATTAACATGTACCATGTAGGTTGAATACACATGCTGTCATTGAACCCTTTGTGATCGCGACAAATAGGCGACTAAGTGTACTCCATCCGATCCACAAGCTTCTCCATCCTCATTTTCGCGATACAATGAACATTAATGCCTCTGCTAGGAATGTCTTGATCAATAGTAAAGGGGTCCTTGAGAGAACCTTCTTTCCTGGGAAATATTCAGTTGAAATGTCTTCAAAGATATACAAGGATTGGGTGTTCCCTAACCAAGCTCTCCCTGTGGACCTCATGTTGCGGTATGTGATTCATATATTACACTACATTTTAAAATCACATTAAGTTTATGTATTCTTACTAGCATTATGACTTGCTAACAAGTGTTTTGAATACATAGGGGATGGCAGTTGAGGACTCTAATGCTCCTCATGGCCTACGCTTAACGATTGAAGATTACCCGTACGCTGTAGATGGGCTTGAGATTTGGTCGGCCATTAAAACATGGGTTAAGGATTACTGCACCTTTTATTATACAAACGATGACATGGTGTTAAATGACACCGAGCTCCAGTCATGGTGGACGGAGCTTCGAGAGGAAGGACACGGCGACTTGAAACACGAGCCATGGTGGCCTAAAATGAGTTCTGTTAAAGATGTTATTGATAACTGCACCATAATTATATGGATATCTTCTGCTCTTCATGCAGCAGTGAACTTTGGACAGTACCCTTATGCAGGTTATCCACCTAACCGTCCTACTCTAAGTCGTAGATTACTGCCCGAACCAAACACGCTAGAGTATGACGAACTAAAAGAAAATCCCGATAAGTTTTTTTGAAGACCGTTAGTCCACAAGTCCAATCACTTATCAGTATTAGTTTGATAGAGATACTCTCAAGGCATACATCAGATGAGATCTACCTTGGACAAAGAGAGTGTCCCGAGTGGACGATGGACGCAGAACCTTTGAAGGCATTTGAAAATTTTAGCAAAAAGCTTAAAGAAATCGAAGAGAGAATCGAGAATTTGAACAAAGATGAGAGGTTGAAGAATAGGTATGGACCTGTTAAGGTACCATACACCTTACTCTACCCTAGTAGTGAAGAGGGACTTACTGGAAGAGGCATACCTAATAGTGTGTCAATTTAAAATGTTGTTGCTTAATGTTATTCGTTGTGTATATTTGTGTGTTTTCCATTGAACATACTTTGATTCTTTCCTTGTAATCTATCAAATAATTATCGCGTTGTTGCTTAATGTTGTTTGTTGTGCATATGTATGCCATTGAACATACTTAGATTCTTTGATTGTAATCTGTTAATGTTTTGTCAACTTAAATAGGAAGTGTGTATTACTTTGAAACCTGTTTTTTTTTATCTTCCTAATTTGTGATTATTGATAATAGATCACACGACATTGCCGGTCTTGTTTGGATCCGATATAGAAATTACTAGAACCTTTACATTTGGAAATTATGAACCTAGCACTCAACTTAGTAATAGGGACATGCAAGATGTGTGTGAAAGCTTGAGAAAAATTATATCTCATGACCAGTTTTATAATATGTATATATCAACTAAAGAGGTGCGAGCTTCATTGACCGGAGAACACAACATATTATTTTTTAATTAAAAAAATATGGCAACATCATACTCATTAAAAAGAATAAAATACTTGTTTTGGATGTATGTTCTAAAAAAAAATAACTATAGAGGTTATGCCATTTAAAAATCATGGGTGAAGTTGATTTAAAAGTCAATAATTGTAATCACCTAATTAAAATGCATGTAAGAAGTAATTAAGGTAGTCAAATTCATAAAAGACAATTTTCCTCTTCAAACTATTAACATTAAGAGTAAATTACTATTTGCATTCATGATGTTTTCTTATTTTAACCACTTGTATTCCTGCAGTTTCAAAGTCTCGATTTACCCCCTAATGTTTTATTTATATCCTCGTTTGAATCCAAATGACTAACTCCGTTAAATTTTTCAGTTAACTCTTTGTGAAAATGACTAAATTACCCCTTAAGAATAAAAAATAAAAAAAAACTTTGTGGGACCATCCACATCATCTTCTTCTCATTTGACCCCATCTCTCCCTTTCACCTTTATCTCATCAACATATTCAATTCCATCTGCTTCTTTCTTCATTTTTAATCGCTCTGTTTCTTTCTTTCTTTGACTTTCTGTCCATAACTTAGGTATGTCATTTCTGAAACTTTTTTTTGAATTGAACTATAAAGTTGAGATTTTTAACTGATTTAGGTGTGTTTTGTATGTGATTTTGCAGGAATTAGACGAATTTCAGGTGGGATTTGGGGTTTGATCGTAACAAGGCTGAAAACCAAGATAAACCGGCATCGTTTGCGAAGACGCTGACGCAATCCGACGCTAACAATGGTGGTGGCTTCTCTGTTCCGAGATACTGTGCGGAGACAATCTTCCTACGGTTGGATTACACGGCGGAGCCGCCGGTGCAGAACATCTTAGTGAAGGATGTTCACGGGAAGTTGTGGAAGTTTCGGCATATTTACAGAGGGACCCCTTGTCGGCATCTGTTGACCACCGGCTGGAGCAATTTCGTCAACCAGAAGAAGCTAGTCGTCGGAGATTCGATCGTGTTTTTAAGAGACAATAACGGTTATCTTTGCATGGGAATTCAGAGGGCGAAAAGGGGCATTGGACGGGGTTTGTTGATTCGAATTCTTGTGGTTGGAATACTGCGGTCGGTGGGTGTGGGAACTCTAGGAAGGTGACGGTGGAGTCGGTGGTTGAAGCTGCTAATCTAGCCGCCGCCGGCCGGCCGTTTGAGGTGGTGTATTATCCTCAAACTAGTACGCCGAAGTTTTGTGTTAAGGCGTCGACAGTTAATGCTGCAATGCGGATTAAGTGGTGTCCCGAGATAAGGTTTAAGATGGCTTTTGAGACCGAAGATTCGTCATGAATTAGCTGGTTTATGGGTACTATTAGTTCTGTTGATGTTGAAGATCAGTTTCGTTGGCCCAATTCGCCATTGAGGCTGCTGCAGGTACAATCTTTAATCTTCAACCTTGGATCTTTGATCGTCAATGTTTAATGTTTGTGTTATTTCGAAGAATCTTGAAATTGTGGGGATCTTTAATCGTCAATGCTTACTTAGGAGAGATGAAAAAGTGTGTTTGTGTGTATTGCAGAAGTGAACTTATGGGGGTTAAATTGAGAGATGAGAGAGTGTGTTTGTCTGTAAGTTTATGTTTGAGACAGAGAGAATTTATGGGGTTAAATGAGAAGAAGATGATGTGGGTGGTCCCATAAAGTTTGTTTTTATTCCTAAGGGCAATTATTCATTTTCACAAAGAGTTAACTGAAAAATTTAACGAAGTTAGTATTTGGATTCAAAGGGGGACAAAATTGAAACATTAGGGGGCAAATCGAGACTTTGAAACTGCAGGGATACAAGTGGTTAAAATAGAAAAATATCAGGGATGCAAATGGTAATTTACTCTAAAATTAATGTACAAAGACAATATGTTGTACTTAGATGTAAACAGTATAGACTTACATATTACAAGCAACATGTTTTTTAGGACTTATAACATAGCGGGGACAAACATATGCACCAGAACGGTGGTGAGTAAGCATGCCTGGGATGAACATATGCACCAAAACAATGGTAGGTAACAATAGCTTTTAGTATATGTGAACATTGTTATCACTTCATTTAAGGGCCGCTTAGTTGATAAGAATATATTAGAATTTAATGAAATTAAAATTTAAATCTTGCTTCTTAGTGTCTTTGGTTGACTAGGTGAGGATTTGAAATTAAGATTGATTCCAATCCAATCACACATTTAGGAATGTTTTTTAATACCACAAATAACCCTAACCTATACCACTTATCTCCAATTCTCACCATGCTAACTAACACTATCGCATGCTCGCCACCAACCAAAACTGATTCCATAACTTCAACAGTCATCGCCTACTATCACCGTTCATAGCCTCAACTATGCATCCATGTCTCACCACCCACATCGATCATCACTATCAAAGCTACTTGCTACCTCCTATCTACGACGTCACCTTCCACCGATCATTGTTCACCCTCACACGCCACTCACCTATAGCCTCCACCACTATCACCATCGGCTACCATTGCCTCCTTGATGTGCTCCAAATATAAAACACATCAATTGCATATCAATTATCTTATTAACTCTTATTAAAAATGATGATTTGATACTTAAATAGTTAATATTGTGTTTTCAGGCTTGGAAAGACCAAGATAAACAAAAGGAGCTTAAAGAAGAATAAATTGAAGAAAATCAAGCTCTGAAATTCAAGCGTGGGGCCGTGCCTCATGAGGCACGCCTCCATGCCCAGCCTGAAACACACCTCCATGCTAAAATCAACACACCCCCGTGTTTGTTAATCTGACAGGACAAAAAGTATGGTTCCTCGACCTGAGGCACGGGGGCGTGCCTCAGGAGGCATGGGGTCGTGCCCCACCGCAAACGCGGGGCCGTGCCTTGATGAACACGGGGCCATGCCCGACAATATCTGAGCGTACGAACTGACCAACTTTTATGTACATTGTACTAGCACGGGGCCGTGCTTAAACACTCCAGAAAGCCTATAAATAGAAGCTCATTTACAACTTTGAAGGTAGCCTTTGGGAGGTGAAGTGCTGGTGTTACCTCTCGGGAACCTAGCCTTTGGAAGTCCTTAGAAGCTTTTGGAGGTCCATTCAACACTTAGAAGAAGCTCTGGATTGTTTAACATCATCCATAGTGGATCACTGGTTTGATTGTTCTAATTTACCAATGATTTCATTACTATCTTCTATCTTTGTTGTTATGCTCAAGCTCGTTATGAGCTAAACTTTATTTGTTATCCTAATTTAGTGAAACTTTATGTAACTTGTGTTGAACTAATCTTGTGGTTTATATTATGTTAATGTTATGGTAATCTTGGGTAAACTTTTGATGGGTAGCATCTATATTTGAACGGGGAGTTATAAACTTATGATTTGTAATTGAGAATGTCATACACGGTTGAAAAACATATGAACTAAGTTTTATTCATGAAACTGGTCTTCATATTAAATCCATGGCTAATAAATTAGAAATGGTTACCAGAAATCATAAAACTTTAGCTTTCTGATCATTTGTGGGTTCCCTTTTTATTAGTTTGAGAAATCTATAGTAATGTTATGATTTTCTAAAATTAATGGTATGTTAAAAAGGAACTTGATCAACTCTCTTTCTAACATTAATTTATGTTTTCAGAAATCGTATGTTTAAAGATTACACGAGATCTACCTACATTATTAGTGGCTTTGATTGATCAGTACTGTAAGTTACTCATGCTGGTGTCCTTGTCAATACGGAGCTAGCAGACCAGAAATCCGCGTTGGCTCATGTTTATAAACATTAACTCAACTACTTAAACTTATATCTTTACTCACACCATGATATTCATCACAGTTAAATAAGTATAATCTAATTAGGATGATAGCCTTAATTCCCTGTTTTAAAACCCAAAAATTTCAATCTTACTTTTACTTTCATTTAAATTATAGTCTTTAAACTCTAAAAAAATTTGGTTACATCAATGCAACTTATCATTTTCCCAAAATAAATCTAATTTGATAGTCAATTATAAGGTTGTTGAGTAGGCTTAGTATGTTGTAACACCCGAAAAATTTCAAAAAGAAGAAAAGAAAAGAAATTAAGGGAGAAAAAGAGTATTATTTTAAAGCAAGGGGTAAACTTGCCCATAATGGGTTCAAAAAGGGTGTTAAGGCCGCCCATACCCTCTCTCTTTCATGCACACTTTCGGCTAAAAAAGAAAGAAGAAGTTCTTAACCGGTTTTTAGAGAGAGAAAGTAGAATTCTTCAAGAAGGTAAGATTTTCTAGTGTTTTCTTCTCGGTTTTCAATTGGGTTTGAACTTCTGGACCAATCTTTGTGTTGGGTTGCTTGTTTTTATGTGTTTAGGTGCTAGAACTCCAGGTTGCTCTCGGGTTTGAGGAGTTTTCACTCAAAAGCTGTTAGAGGTGAGTTCTAGATCCCTTCTTTTACATATTTCTGCTTGTTTGGGGTTGTTATGCATATTAAACTATTGTTTTCTGCACCAAACTATGATTTTTCCATGAAAAGTACGGCTGATATGAAGAATGTTTGTTTTAAATGACTTCTATGATGTTGTGTAGATGTTTATTATGTTTCAAGTGTGTAATATGATAGATCTATGCTAAATATATGTTAGAATGATGTTTGGGGACTGGAAAGTACGTATGATGCATTGCAGCTGTTGGTTAAAGTGTCCGCTATGGACACTTAGGATAGTTATAGTGTCCGCTGTAGACACTTAGAATAATTAAGAACTGTCAGCTGTGGACATTAAATTGTCCGCTGTGGACCTGCATGTCTACTGTGGACTTTGTACGTCCGCTCTGGACACTTAGAAAAATTATGCACGCGTTCCGCTGTGGACTTTGTACGTCCGCTATGGACACTTAGAAAAATTATGTATGTTGTCCGCTGTGGACTTTGTATGTCCGCTGTGGACACTTAGAAAATTTTATGATTGTCCGCTGTGGATTTGTTCATCCCTATGGACTTTGTTCATCCGCTGTGGATACTTAGAATGTTTTAGTCATGCACTGTGGACTTTGGCTGGAAATTTTAAGTTATCCATTGTACACTTGTTCAGACGCTGTAGACACTTAGATTATTTCTGAAATTTGGGGAATAGAGTCCTGATGTTTTATGGTGGTTTATGCCTGTTGATGTTACGTATGCTTGAGGGCTGTTGTTGATGATCTATGTTATGTATTATGATGTGACCTTACGTGGTGTGATATGTGCTTACGTACGTAAAGTATTATTGTAATGAAAGTGAAAGATAGAGATAATGAAAAGTGGAACGTAATAAATGAATGAAAGTCTTGCAAGCATATTAAAAGGGGTTCGCAACTCATTATGGGTTGTCAACTCGACAGTGTGCTGTGTGCACACAAAAAGGTCAGTCTTCGTGATTGATAGAAACATACGAAACGGGATCCTTGCCGCTTGACCCCAAGTCTGTAGTTTCCTCATGCACAAATGATGGGGCATAACATATGGCAGGATCTAGATAAAAGTGAAAGATAATAATAAAAAAAAGTATGAAACGAACGAATATGAACGATGATGAAAGATAATAAATGATTATTATCAAGATGTACGTATGATGTGTGATCACGAACGAAAGTAAAGGAAAGGTTTTTATCAAAAGTAAAGTATTTTATTATATAAACTAGAACTCACTCAGCGTCGCTGACTTTTTATATGCATATCAGTTGGCAGGTAATCGATGATGCTGAGGAGGTGCAAGCATGGATGCATAAGCTACTGGGGATGATTTGAATCTGGCATCCATATTTTGAAAATGTTAATGTATTAATACAATTTTTGGGTTGTAATCGAAATGATATGATAATTGGACATGTTTTTATTTATTAATGAAAAGTTATATTTCCGCTGCAAAATGAGGTGTTTTATATTATTTATGCGATGATTGACCAACTGTCAACGTCTCGGGAACGGGACCTTACAAGTTGGTATCAAAGCCAAAGTTTAAGAGAATTGGGTAAAATATTTTCAAAAACCTAAACTTAAACTGAGAATGGGACAATAAAGGAAAAAGGATGCCAGTCCTAGTAGCTACATGCCTGCAGGTAAATGTTTTATGTATACGTTTTATGTAAATTAATGGAAAAATGAATTATGTGCATGTGCTATGTGAATTACGTGCTCTTAGTAGATTTGGATACTGATATAGTCAGGATAGGAAATGCTTGAGGAATGAAGAGTAAAGTAAGTGGCTAATCACAACTGACCACTGTAATTAGGGACTTACTATACTTGACGTAATTTGAGTTATTACCTTGAATGACCGTGTTGGTCTTTGAATTTTATAGTGTTTGGAGATGGTTGGTGGTAGATCTTCGTAGGCTTCTCGAGGTGGAGGTCGTGGTGGACGTGGTGCTGGGCCGCGTGTCACAAGGAACAGGGTTAGGACCGCTAAAACGGCTCCTAAAGAGCCCAAGCTTCATCACCATGAAGGCGGTGATGAGAGTGCTAACCTGAGGGCCTCAGTGAAAGAGGCAGTTATGGAGGAAGTTCATCAAGTCATGCAGACGATTATGCCGTTTGTGGTGACTAAGGTTATTAGAGCCGTGAGAAAGGATATAAAGAAAGAGAAAGAGGAGAGGAGGAAAACCGTTGGGAGAGAGAGCGAGGAGAGAGGTTCAGGTAAAGGATAGCAACCAGAGACTGAGATGGTTGTCTTCAGTGATGATGAGGAAGAGGAAGCAATGCAGGAAACTGAAAAGGGGTGCAGTTATAGGGTATTCCAGAGATGCAAGCCCCCGACTATCGATGGAAATGGGAACGCTGTTGCTGCTCACTGATGGGTGAGAGAAATGGAGGTTATGTTGGATATCAGCGAATGTAAGGAGGATCAGAAGGTGAACTTTGCTACCCACTCATTTGTACGTATGATCTAGATAAAAGTGAAAGATAATAATGAAAGAAAGTACGAAACGAACGATTATGAACGATGATGAAAGATAATAAATGATTATTATCAAGATGTACGTATGATGTGTGATCATAAACGAAAGTAAAGAAAATATTTTTATCAAAAGTAAAGTATTTATTATATAAACTAGAACTCACTCAGCGTCGCTGACTTTTTATATGCGTATCAGTTGGCAGGTAATCGATGATGCTGAAGAGGTGCAGGCATGGATACATAAGCTACTGGGGATGATTCGAGTCTGGCATCCATATTTTGAAAATGTTAATGTATTAATACAACTTTTGGGTTGTAATCGAAATGATATGATAATTGGACATGTTTTTACTTATTAATAAAAAGTTATATTTCCGCTGCAAAATTAGGTGTTTTATATTATTTATGTGATGATTGACCAACTGTAAGCATCTCGGGAACAGGGCCTTACATGTGTTTACGGATTGATACTCGGTTCTTACCAACACTATATTACCTCACGACATGCACACTTGCCTTTTATGTGTGTAGTTTAGTATTAGTAATAACCATTTAAAGCTGAACTAGTGCGAAAACCTTTATTAAAATATATAAACTATTTTGCACACACCAAGTTTTTGGTGCTGTTGCCTGGGACACATGGTAGTTTGAAAGACGGTCTAAATTATTGACTATCTTGTTTATCTTTCGTATATTTTTAGTTCATCAATATAAAAATAAATTCTTCCACATGGTGCTATCAAGATTATAATCAGCGAGGAACTAAGCTTCAAGGTCAATGGTAATCGATTAAAGGCCTAAATCGATTTACAAACAAAGATATTCTCGGAGGAACTAAACCTCCACCTCATCAAAAAAATGAAGTATGGGGAAGGGACTAGCCAATGACCGGTAACCAAAACATGGCTCTATGTTACTTTCAGTCTGTTTATTTTTATTTTGTTACGTGTGCTTAGGACTTTAATTTCATGTTTTAAATAATTTGGTAATATTTTAGATTAATCCTGATGTTTTATTTTGAGCTCATTCAAGATGGCTGTAGGAAATGATCAGATGCATTTGACTTATAGTTTTAGGGGAGTTTTCGTTTGCCTTTCTCTACTTAATATTTATTGTGTATCACATTAAGCACAATGTGAAGTTTAAGTGTAGGGAAAGGTATACATGCTTGATACTTTGCTTATAAATAGGTCCAAGTTATAATTAAATATTTTGCAAAAACTCACTGTAATTTTAATGTTTGTTTCAACAACACCGGAAACTTGAATAATTTTTTATAAAACAAAATATAAATATACGTTTTCGAGAAATAAATAACCAAACAAAGCAAACCTAAATAACCTTAAATATGTTTTTTGTGATATCCTGAAAAGAAAAATGAGTTGGTGAAAATATTCAAATATGTAAAATGAAACACGTATACCCAATTCCATCCGATATATGAGCTTATTTTTAGCCTTAAACAAGCTTAGCATTTATGTATTTTTGCTTTCATTATGGATATATTGAGGGTCCCTTATGTTGGGTGTAATTAGAACTTATTTTGGGTATTCATTTTAAAACATTATAAGTGTTTCTTGCGTAAAAAGGATTTAGTCAATTAGGAAAACCCGACATTCGAGCCTTTATAACTGAAGTTGAATTTGTTGCTCTCACTGAAGCTGTGAAAGAAGCTATATGGCTTAAAGGCTTTATAACTGAGTTGGGATATGATGCTAGTGGTGTGGTGGTATATTGTGACAATCTTGGTGCTATTCAGTTGTCTAAACATCAATTTTTTCATGAAAGGTCTAAGCACATTAATATTAGACTTCACTTTATCAGAGATATCCTTCATTCCCAGGAGGTGAAGGTGGAAACTGTGAAACTGAAGACAATGTAGCTGATATGCTAACTAAGTCTTTAGTTGGTTCTAAGTTTTCACATTGTTTGGATCTTCTTCATATTTCGTGTTCTTGATTCACACTAAGGTGTATTTTGTTAAGTGATATTGTTAACATCAAAATGAATAAGTCAATAAGTTTGAGTTGACTTTTAGTTTAGTGAATTATGTCTAGATGTAAAGTTTAGGGACCATTTCTGTCAACCTGTTTAGTTGAGTGTGTAGTTTTGTAAATGTGTTTCTAGTGGTTATTAAGAGTTGGTTATCCATTAGGTTAGTTATCTTCTTTGTTTTGAAACTTGCTGATGTAATCAGACTTGAATATTCCATTAGTGTTGTTCTTCTTACAATCTTCTAGATATTAAATATTCCATTAGTGTTGTTCTTCTTACAATCTTCTAGATATTATTGATTTCTTTATAATCTTTGATTCGATTTCGATCAACAAACAACACCAAAAATAATAAAAATAAAAATTCAAAAGGTTTATGTTCTAACTATAATGGTCGAAGAATAGAAGAAGTCATGATCATTTTGAGAACTAACAGCTATAAGAGCATACGGTGTTGATCATTGGGGAGGGTGGGGAATTCCTAGCCTCTTGTGGGAACACCACCCCTGAACAGGGGAATTAATTTTTTGACTATGCCTGGTGGAAAATCACCAGGAACCACCGGTACCACCACCCACTTTTCAATCGTTTCCAATGGTAATATGACCGTTACTTTTGATAAAAAGAAAAATTACACTATTAATACCACTACAAATTTATTTTTCTCACTGCCTCTAGTCTTCTTTGCTCTCTAGTTATCTACTACTTAATACATTATAAATCTGTTAGATTGCAAAACATATGACTAGTCAAGCTTGAAAGATAATGATACAAATACACGTGAGCATACTTTTGAGTTTTTTATTACGTTGGTTTCTTTATCATTAGGTGAAGTGCAAGTCACTGCCTACTTATCAAGAAGGTGGTTTATTTGTTTTTTATTATATTATTATTTTTATTTATGTTATTTTTAAATATCTATGTTGAATATTTTATTATATTATATTTTATACTTATATTTAACTTCTAAGGTATATGTATAAAGACGACAGCTCATAAAAGACCGGTGGCTTAATAAAAATCTATTTTAGTGATCAACCGTCAATTAAAGACGAATTCTAAGTTCTTTCGAACCAATTTAGACGAGCAGGTCATCAGAGTTTTATTTCCCTACAATGATCCAACTTCGTAATGCTACAACTAGCATACGAGAATGTTAAGACGATTGCTTAGAACACTTTTGAGATGGGGTTATTACTTTTTATTCGAAGGAATATCTTCGTGGACCGACTTACAATTACGTACAACTATTATGCGCTACTGAGCAACATCATGGTTTTTTGAGGATGTTTTGGGAGCTTAGATTATACGTACTAGGCTTGGAAAAATTGTCCAATCGAATGGCGAGGCCAATACATGAGAGGTGATCACAAGCATCTAATGTTAATGGTTGAAGCGGTGACGTTTGCAGATTTGTAGATTTGGCATGCGTTTTGTAGGACTTTCGGATCTAACAATGACATCAACGTCCTTGATCGATCCTATTTGTTTAATGATGTTCTTAGTGGAACCTCCCCGAAATGTCCATTTGTGTCGAACGGTGTTGACTATAAATTTGGATACTATTTAGCCGATAAGATTTATTTAAACTGGGCAAAGATAGCTAAAACGTTGTCATTCCCACAGGAAAATAATCTTAAAAGACAACAATTCAAAAGAACGCAAGAATCGACAAGAAAGGACATTGAACGAGCTTTTGGATTCCTAAAAGGTATAATCCAACATCCTGCAAAACAACTACATCCACGAAAAATAGAAAAATCATGTATGCGTGTATTATTTTACACAATATAATTTAAAGAGTGATAAGTGTGACGATATCTCCGGATTACGCAAAAGATCTTCCAACAATGAACATGTAGAACATGATATACTTTCATGTATACGATCATACACAAACCACAATAACCTTGAGCAGATCTTATTGAGCATTTGGAGGATCTGTATCATATGAACCAAACGAACATTTAGTATTCTTTATGAAGTATTTTTATTATTTTTTCTAGATATTATTTTTTTTCTATGATGTATATTTTCTACGATGTATTTTTATGAACTTTTATTATTATTTTTGAGTAAATTACCATTTGCATCCGTGAAGTTTTTTTATTTTAACCGTTTGCATCCCTATAGTTTTAAAATTGTCATCTGCCCCCTAACGTTTTATGTTATCTTCATTTGAGTGTCCGTCGTTTTATTTTTTATTTCAGTTTGAGTCAAGATAACTAATACTGTTAGTTTTTCCATTAAAGTTATTATTGAAAAGATTAAACTACCCCTAAAATTAAATAATAAAAAAATTGTGGGACCCATTCATCAAAATCTTCTTCTTCATTACCAACACACCGGTCACCACCACCATAACCTCATCACCATATCCACAGCCTCAACACCACCTCCACAACCCTCGTCACTACCACGACAACCACTCGTCACCACCTCCATATCCCTCATCACTACCACCACAGTCCCTCCCCCACACACACTCTCTTTTCTCTTTATTAGAGCCACCAGTCACCACCGCCGTGACTCCCTTCACCACCACCACGACCCCCATCACCACCACCGCAGCCCCCAACACCACCACCGTAGCTCCCCATCACCACCATCGCAACCCCCATCATCACCACCACAGCCCCCCGTCACCACCATCGCAGCCCCTCGTCACCACCATCGCAGCCCCTCGTCACCACCACCGCAGCCCCCCGTCACCACCACCGCAGCCCCCCGTCACCACCACCGTAGCCCCGAATCACGACCAGCGCAGCCCCCCATCACCACTAGCGCAGCCCCCCATCACCACCAACGCAGCCCCCCATCACCACCACTGCAACCCCCATCTTATCTAGATCTGCGATGTCACATCGATGGTGGTTGTGGACTACCGATCACACACACACCCAATCACACACACATATGGAAAAAGAGAAAAAGATAGATGGAGAGAGAGATAGAAGAGACAGAGATGGCGGTGGTTGAGGTCGTGGAGGTGGTGGTTGCGGCGGTGACGACGGTTGCAGCGACAACAATAGTGGTTGTGGTGGTAGTGGTGTTGTGGTGGTAGACTAAAAAACATAGAATGGAGAAGAGAGAGAGAGAGAGAGAGAGAGAGAGATAAGGGTAGGGGTGGGGGCGAGGATAAGGTATGTGTGATTTAATAAATAAGGGTAATTTTATCATTTTAAAAAAGTTAACAGAAAAATCTAACGTCGTTAGTGTTTTGGACTCAAATGGAGATAAAAAGGAAACGTTAGGGGGCAGATGACAATTTTAAAACTATAGAGATGCAAACGATTAAAATAGAAAAACATCAGGGATGCAAATGGTAATTTACTCTTTTTTTCTAGATGTCCTCAATAGGAACGTTGATGACTCTGGATTCTATCAATAAGTATACACTTTGTAAAAACAAATGAAGCGGGGAAAGAAGCAGAAAATACAATTCAAATCAGAAAACTTGGGTTCAATAACGGTTTTGAAGACCACATGGTTGAGATGATCAGGAGTGAAGTGCTAAACACGGTCTCCAATGCATAATTTTATCACTGAACAAAAAGTGGGCATAACATAGGCTTCATCGTGCTGCAGGAGACTCAGTTGGAAGACCCATCGAAGGTCCCGATGAACAACCTATGGGGCAGATTTGTTTTGGACTTCAGAAATGGTAGATCCGAAAGGCTATCCTATACTTGGGTTCCTTCTTTATTCAACATAAAGAACTTCATTAAAGAAAATAAGTTTCTTTTGATTAAGGGATCATATACGATAGATATGCAAAAGAACTAATCCTTGTAAATGTCTATGGTCCTCATGAGGTCTATGTGAAATAAGATCTCTGGATGAACCTGGTAAATCTCAAGAATCTTGTGAATAGAGCTTGAATTTGGTTGGGAACTTTAATTTAGTGAGGTTTGCTTGTGAAAGGTTTAAATCCTTTTTCTGTTGATGACTTTAATAGTTTTATTGATGAGGCAAATTTAATGAAGTATAATACGGGTGATCAAAAACATACATATTTTGTCATAGTGTGGTGATAAAATGAGGAAGATCGAAAAGATTGTTGTATGAAACCAGTTTTCAAGTCGTTGGCCTTTAGCCTCAGTCATTGTACTACCCAGGAATGCTTAGTACACTACCCAATCTTGCTCAAAATTGGCGAGTCTAATTTTAGTTTGATTCGTTGCAAAATTTTAAATTCATGGTTTCAAAAATGGGGCAGATGAGGTGAGTATGGATACTATTGCAAAGGTTCCAATCACTAACCCGTGAACGACTACTTGCTTTGAAACTCAAACAAGTTAAAAAGGATCGAAAAGCTGGGATTTCCTTAGATAAGGATAAAGAGTCATGGGAATCGAGATTTATAAAATAAAAAAAGATTGAGGAGATCAAACTTATACTAGACTCCAGAATACTTGCCCATGAGGAGAACCTCAAAAAAGGGATTTAGAAAAGAAGATTAGGGAGTTAGAGCACATCATCATAATAGACTTAAAGCAAAAAGTTGAGGTCCAAATTGGCTTTACAAGGTGATGAAAGCACTAAGTTTTCACAGTATGGTAAAAAAATAATTTGGCAAAAGGGAGGATTAATGGGTTCGTCATTAACGGTAAATGGTGCTCTGACCTGAAATCCATCAAATAGGAGTCCAATGATTTTTTTCAAAGGTAAATTATATGAAACTCTCTCAAACCATCCTAAGCTCAATTATAGTGGCTTCGAGTGCCTTTCACCAGAGAAGGTATCATTCTTATCTAGTTCATTTAGCTTGATTATGATAAAAAAAAAGTGGTGTCTGGATTATGGAATTGATAAGGCTCCGTGCTAAAAACATGTTGGACAGTTTCTACTCCTTGGGCAATATTAGAAATGGATGCAATTCTACCTTCATTTCTTTGATTTCCAAGATATCACACCCTTTAGGTCCTGACGAGGATATAACTATTTGTCTAATAGGGTGCATTTACATAACTATATCAAAGGTCTTGGCAAATATGTTGAAGGTGGTTGGTTATTAACTTAATTATAAGTGAAACTTAATATGCCTTTATCCAAGGTGGATTATCTTTGACGGGCCCATGATCGTCAATGAAATCATTGCAGGGTTGAAACTCAAAAAGAAAGAAGCCCTCATCTTCAAAGCGGATTTTAAAAAGGCTTTTGACTCTGTTAACCGAGGATATCTTAATTGCATCCTTGAAATAATTAACTTTCCTTTGATATGGAAACACCGTATTAGAATTTTTGTCATCAGCAAGATCATCGGTTTGATAAACGATTCCTCCACTCCTGAATTCGACATCAAAAGTGGGTTAAGGCAAGGAGACATGATATCTCCTTTCCTTGACATCATCATTATGGAGTTACATCAGGCCATTTGTCTCTCACCTATTATATGCCAACAATGCTTTACTTATTTGTGAATGTTCTTCAAGAACACTAAGTCGCATCCTTCGTTGTTTTAAGCTAGCTTCCTGTCTTAAAATCAAATTTTATGTTCTTTTATGTGGGTTATTAATTCTTTAGAGAGCATTAGAATACGCTTCTTTCAGGGCTTTAACGGATCAAAGAACTATTTATGTTGGGTGGCTTAGGATCGGGTTATGGAAAATAAATTGTATGAGGGTATCGGCGTAGGGTCTCTTAAGGTAGCCAACATTGCCCAATTGTGTAAATGGCAATGGCGGTTTACAAAGGATTTGAATTTTCTTTAGGCGAAAACTATATATGCTTTGCATCATAATAGTAGGAGAACATCTATACTCCCTATCAAAAATTACATCATAGGCCCTTGTCATAACATATATAAAGATATCAATGATGTAAATGGGATGGCAGGGTATTGACTTTCTCAACTTTAACATTTGGGTAAATGAAAACATCCAATTCTTTCACATGTTTAATTTAACGATCTTTATGCTTTCTTTGGTTGTACTCATAGCTTAAAAAAGTAGTAGCTTAGTTTTCCCTATTTAGCTAGATTGTAGGTCTTAGAGGATTTATAGTAGGTTCCTTATATTTATGTGAGTGTGTTTCTTATATTTTAAGGACCGGTTGTAAGTGGTTGCGAGTGGAGGATAAGGAAAAGTTACTGTTCACTTGTATATTTAAAGAATCACTCTTCAATCCTTATAACTTTTTTAATATTTTTGAAAGTGATTGTGAGTTAAGGAAAGAGAAAAGGTATTGATAAAAGTACTAAAAATATTATTTAATTTAGAATGAGGAAGAAAAAGTAGTGACTTTTAGTGTAATTATAAGAACAAGGATAGGGAACCTGATGTGAGTGCTCTTAGGGTATATAAAGTTACCTTTCTTTCATAGATGTATTAGTTTAATTAAAGGTGGTGAATTTTATGTTAAATTTTTAGTTGTCTTTCTCTGTCATGAGCAATCAGTTATATCTTTCTACTGCATTGAAGAATAGCGTCTTGAGTGGTGTTTTTTTGGAACCTACACTTGAGTCCAAGTTTTCTATATTCTACACTTAGTTTATGAGGCTCTTTGGGTTTAAACTAGGTGGAAAATTTGTATCTGGTTTGACCCGTTGTCTATCTGTTCCATTAAAATTTCTGATTCTAGCCATTACCATACCCGGTTTATGACATTCTTGAAAGCCTCTCTATTATACTCCATAATTCTTGTGATTCGTATAATACTTTCATGTGGGTAACCCCATATGATATAGTTACATCTATTCAATTTAAGAAGTTGTGATTTCTAACCACTTAGATATAGTAGTGACCGAAGCCTATGATACATGTTGTTCTTATGATATAATTAGTGAAATCCTATAGAGATATGAAATATGTTTTGTATATAATAATGAGTGTAACCAATCAACAAGCACATATATAGGGAAGAGATCCTTTGAAAATTATGTTATAATTGAAAACCATAAAAATCAACATTTAACCATTGATCAGATATAATCAAGGGCTTATATTAAAAGTAGTATGATTGTAAATATTTTAAAGTTTAAATGACAAGGATTTAATAAATAAAAGTAGTTTAGACAAAGTAAAAAACTATGTTTCTCTCTCCTCTCTCTTAATCCAATTTTCTCGCTCATTTCTTTTATTTACTATAAAAAATTAATAAAGATGTGCTACATATATATGTTTAACTTTCTAAGTTTTATAATAGAGAAAATACAAGTGATAATGCCACTAAATGTAAGCAAAGATTAAATAAACAAATAATGTTACGTATACGTATCACAATGTTGTTAGGTATAAGTAGCATGATAATACGTCTATGTAACACAGTGTTAGTATATGTAATAGCAGTTTGTTATGTATATGTGACATCAATGTTGCTTATACGCATCAACACTTTGATACGTATATGTAACATTACATAATAGCAGTGGAATGTACATGTAACAATACTGTTCGTCTTGTTAAGGTGTTGATTAAACGAGATGATGAAAGAAATAAATTAACGAAGGAGATAATGAATTAGTTTTAGTTATACCTGGCAATATCAACCCATGTGCTAAAATTTGGGCTGATTTGGACCATAATTATAAGGTTATGGGTTGTTTTGGGCTGGCTAATATTCTTAAGGGGGTCAGGATGGGCAACTTTATAAGTAGAAAAAAAGGAATACGGGTTAGAATGGGCCAAACCTAAATACAATGAAAGGTTCTCATCAACCTTTTTGAAACATCAGAAACACTCTCAAATTATAGTATGCAAGACGAACATTAAAGAAGATCATTGAATTTAGTTTAATATCTTGACTTCAAGGATTATGATTACTGATTCATCAATTTTGTTTTCTACGTTTGTTTCATCGAACATAAATCAAGGTTTTTGGTCCTATTCATCAATTTGGTTTCTTAGTTTTGTTTATAATTCCTTGATTCTGGTGTCAAATGCAAAACAAACAAGGTTTGTCAATGCCAATTGAGCAAAAATCTACTAGAATGTGTTCCTGTTTTCAAATCAATTGTAGGATTTGGTTTTTTATTTTTGAGATTGACATGAATTATTTGATCGATCGGCTTTGTTTTTTAGAAACATTTGTTGGTTTTGGGTTTTGATTTTAGGTTTCTACTGGGATGTTAGATTTTGGTTTTGATTGACTCTTGGTTCTAATTGACTCTTGGTTTTTGATTTTTGATTTGGAGATTGTAACTACACCTGGCAAATAGGCGGGTCGGGTCGGGTGTCGGGTCAACACGGGTCCGGGTGAAGACAGGTTGTGGTAGGTAATTTCATTTTAACTTTTATTTAAACCATATCATTTTTTGATAGACGCTTAAATGATTAAAGCATGCATCTTATTATTGTTAAAACACTCTAAATTTACTAGTTTATATGGGGTTTATAAACTTTTAATTAATGTTTGAAACAACTTTTGTTTGTAGTGTATATGTTTTTTTATGGTTTTTGTTAGAAAATTGAGAACTTTGTAATTTTTTAAATTGACCCGTCCTGACCCGACCCATCCTGACCCGAACCCATTTTGACCAGAACCCATACTGATCCGTTTCTGACCTGAACCCGTTAAGACCCGGACCCGTGTTGACCCGAACCCATCTTGACCCGAGACCCGACTCGACCGGCCCATTTTGCCAGGTGTAGTTTTAGTCAACATATCATTTGATTAAGGAGATAATTAAAAATTTTATGTAGATAGATAAGTACCAAAATTAGATCAGGTTAATAGTATATTAATAACCTTTTAATTAAAAAAGCTTAAGAAACAATCTAGGCCATTAAAACTTCTAATCTAACACTACTGAAAGGCTAAGATTCAAGTGGATGAGAAAAAAATGTGAACATGTATATTTGATATAGACACTTTCACGGTCTTTTTTCAAATTTCTCAACTCTTTTTAAATGTTGATAACTCTTTCATATAATATTATTTTTGCAAAATTTACACCATAAAACTTTTTCTCTTTAGTTTGAGTATAGTATTGTGTTACTTTTTCGAAAAAAAAAAATCTGTGCTATATGAAAATATATTGTTTTCCATAAAATAGCACATGAATAGCAAAACAACTCATGTAATATATAAAACAAACATAGTATACAACAAAAACACCACATTTATGCGGTGAAATAACATGATATCATAAAACAATATAGCTAAAAATATATATTTTAGGATTAAATAATGTAAAAACAGCACAAAAATAACAAAACAGTACGGACACGTAATGTCATAATATCTTTTAAGCAGTATAAATAACAAACTAACACAACAAACATTCAAAACAAGACAATAAACAAGCATAAAAAAACAACACAACAAACCAATACAACAAAACAGCACAGCAAGTGAGCACATTTAAATGACACAACAAAATTAAAGGTATTGAAAAATAAAGGTGTTTTAGATTTAGTAATTAATACTTTTATCAACGTATTGGGTGTTAATACAATAATAAGTTGTTAGGTAAGATAGAGAAAATATTTAATTTAGTTGGGTATATCAACATTAGATTGTTAAACATATGTGAAAAAGTAGTACAAATATTTTTACGACCAACAAACCTTTTTTTAGATTTTTTAAGGCAAAGTGATTTTTTTATTTGAACCTCCCCTACACACACCATGTGAACTCGTATTTGTGAAATGACAAAATGTTCACAAATGGTTGCCCTAACTAGACATGGGCAAAAGAACCGGTTCGGGAACCTGTTCGGCCAAAAAAACCGGAACCGGTTTCAAAGAAAAACCGGTTTGGCCCAAACGGTCCCAAACCGACCTGAACAGCCGGTTTGTATGCCAGTTTGGTAACCCCGCCCTAAAAAGCGGTTTAAAAAGTTGAAAACCGATTAAACCAGTCCTAAAACCGGTTTATTAAAAAAAACCGGTTTCAAACAGGTCCAAATCGGTTTGACAGGTTTGAGTATCCGTGAGCCAAACCGGTTTGTAACCGAAACCGGTTTGAAAAAAAAAACCGGTTTGAACCCACGACAAAAAAACCGGTTCAATTTTGAACCCGAACCGGTTTGGGTAAAAAAACCGGTTTGTACACCTCTAGCCCTAACCGTTAATAACCATCATGTGTAAAATATGCATACGCACAACATAACTAATATTAACATCGGTCTTATTTATATACTAAGTCTAATTTACATTCTAATGAAATTTCGTCCTGTCTCAGTTGGCCTTTTTTAAATGATATTGGGTCCTATAAAATATGGTGTCTAACATGTATTCATGAAAATGCTTTTGTCCAAATTGCCAAAGCTAAAAATTACGGTCAGAAGAAAGATGAAGAAGACAAAACTAGTATAACCTTTGATCCCATCGAATTGACTGTTTTACTAAATGAACTCAGAAATCAATTGATCTATTCTACTTACAATAACTGACTCCTTTTATAGCCGACAAGCCAAACCTAAATGGACTCTAATACTTAACAAGTATAACCTTAAACTGAAACTACAATTATCTTGACCCATAAGATAACTACAAAACAAGAATTAACTAAATAAAAATATACCCATAACAATTATCATTTAACTCAAACACATTAAGGAAAGTCATATACCCATAAGACTTTAAATATAATCATGAAACTAGTCCTTCAAGTTCGAGATATTGACAAAATACCCCCTAATCTTATCATGGAGACATCTTCCTTCCACAATACTGTTGGATTACCATCATTTTGAATCAAATTTGCCATGCCGTTAAAGTTAAAACAGTATATACGACTTTTGACTCGCTACTTTTAACCTTTGTTTTGTTGGAGTCGATTGTCTCTCCCTTGACTAGCCCCAAGACCTCCATCAAGGTCATGTCCATGATCTCCATGGTTCGAACCTCCTTGTCCCGACCACAGTGCTCACAAAACAAGTCGCCCTCTTTTTTCCTTTCCAACATCCTTTGTAAGTAACAATTTCCTAATTGGATCTCCACCTTGATATAGTTCCTTGATACACTCTTCGTATGTTTCAAGCTGACCCACACAATCTTCGAAACCAATAGTCTTTAGATCTAACACTTGTTCAATTGAAGTCACGATATGAATAACGACTGAGGAGGTTAGTGTGGAACTTCTTGATGAGCATAAATTACTCGATTATCTTACTAGGAGAGGGTGATTTTCATGCTATGCCTGATAACTTGCATGCAAAGTCATCGATGATACCGATGCCATTCATCTTATTTCGTTAAACTCGATCAGTTGCAAGAATTTGAATTCTAGTCTCCTTCAACTGATCTGCACTTAGATGCCGGATCTTGATCGTATCTTACCTTTGTAGTTTTAGATTGCCTTTTTGCAAAATTAATTATGTTGTTATTGATTAAAACAAGAGAGTGATCATCATATTGTTTTTCTTATGGTACCCCTTACACCATGAACGTTGTAAATAGCCCGAGTGCACATCGCCATACCATGTAGTCTTTAGTAGTTAAAATAGGACATGTAATTCATGGAATCCACCTCTAAGGCTGGTCGCAGAATACGTCTAACTTTAACTAGATTTATACCAAGAACCTCCCTAATCGATGTGCACCCATGGCTATCAACCACCTACATGACGAGCCCCTACTATATTATCCTCGTGGCTGCTAAACGACTGTCTTCAGTACAATATCATTTTTACTACATGAACCTGTTGGTTTGTTAATTAACTGCCAAAAACCAAGCCACGTGTTATTTTCATTCTCAGCTAATAAGCTATCGAAGTCTGAACTCAATCAATTGTTTTTTTCGTCGTTGCTTACCAAACCCCAAAAAAGACTGATGTTCATTGTTACTCAATTATGCCTCTATTGCCCTGAGAACAAGATTGGCAAGATGAGCCTAATGTCGCGGAGTGATTTATTCGACTCTCGTGCGGCACTTAGAATCCTTCTAAGTTCAGCCTTTGTGACCCAAACGAAGTAACAATTAAAGTTATGATGCGGAAGCGTTTGCAAGCTCGTAATATAAATGACTTTGTATTACTTACAAGGTAGTTTACAAGAGTGGGTTACAAGTGTTTACACAAGACTTGTATGGTTTTTGGGTGCCTACAAATGTGCCTTCCATCTCCTATTTATACTACTTTACATGTCTAGATCATTCATGATCAAGAGTTTTCTAATTAACTAAATATCTTAGATATTTACATGGTAATATCTAAATATTTTCTTATGAAAATATCAAGCTCTTACAAGGTTGTTCTAGATCATTATTTGGCAGCAAATATCTTGGTCATTCTTGATGTTTCAAGGCTATTTTCGTTGCCCCTTTATGCCCTTTCAAAGTCTAGCACGTTTTAGGCTGTTCAAGGGACTTCCGGACAGCCCTATATGCCTCCGTATGTTTCCGGAAACTTCCAGAATCCGAGATACACGACTTGATTTTAGGCAGGTCGTGACATTCTCCCCCACCTAAACCCACGACGTCCTCGTCGTGTTTCTTGGGTTTCCCTCATCATGTTCTTGCGAGTCGCAAGACTGAAATCCCTTTGTGGCTGGTGCTTGACTCCAGCATCGCAGTGTGCACTTGATCACCCTTGACGAGGTACAAGGTGTTCAAAAAAGTTGCTGGAACGACTTTTGCTTTTCTGAAAAAGTCCATCCCGAGCACGATCTTGTAGTCGCCCAATGGTGCTATCGAGAAATCGAGTTTACCTTGCCATGTCCCGATCTTAGTCTTGACAGCCCATGACATTCCCTCGATCGGTTTTGTGTCACCATTGGCATTTTTAAGAAATCCATCACGTGTGGAGATTCTTAAACCAAGTCTTTTAGCCTCTTCACGTGTGATAAAGTTATGACTTGCTCCGGTATCGACAGTGCCTTTGCAAGTCGTCCATTCACTTCTATGTTCACAAACCGAAGTCCTTTTGTCTCCGTGTTCGTGATGTTACCCTGTCTCTCTGTGGGGCGCGACTCAGCCAACTTTAACGGCTTCCCTTCATGTGCCGTTAACGCTTTTAGAACTTGTAGTTGCATTGCCCCGAGACGAACCTCCTTGTCTTCGTGGGATGCATCATCATTCCTCACCACCATGGCTTGCAAACTTTGTTTCTTCGGGCAATCCTGAGCATTATGCGGTCCATCGCATATGAAGCAAGATTTTGGAGTACGCTTTTCGTTGTCGTATCGTGGTGGTTTCCTTGGTTCCACCATCCGATCATAATTGGGCTTAACTCCCTCACCTTTCTCCTCATCACATTCCTCATTCATGGGCCTATATGGTTGTTTTTCTTTAAGATCGATCAAGCTTTCAGCTATTGCAATTGCCGAAGCAAGATCTTGAACATTTCTTCGCTCTAGTTCTATCTTGGCCCATGATTGCAGACCATCGAGGAAGTAGAAAAGGGAGTCTTTATTAGATAAGTCCGGGATCTCAAGGACAAGTGTTGTAAATTCTTTGACATAGTCCTTGATGGTCCCGGTTTGTTTGAGCTTATGAAGTCGACTTCTCGCTTCGTGCTCAGCATTTACTGGATAAAATTGTCGTTTGAGTTCTTGAACAAATTCAGCCCTAGTTTTGATTGTGCACGTACCTCGTTCGATATCCATGCTTCGACGTCTCCATTTTCCAGATAAAGTCATCAACCGCTCGAGCTTCTCGTTTGCCCATAAACGGTGATGGTTTGGGAATTTCAACTCTCGGTGTCAGGTTCACAACATTCCCTCCAGTCATGACCATGGCTTTCTTGCAATCGTTTATTTTGGCTTCCATGCCAAGTAAGCTACGATGCATGTCATTAGATAGATCATCCATCTCTTTTCGCAGCTTAGTCGTAGCGTCTCCAATTACGTCTTTGATCATAGCTTTACTTCATCTCGAAGTAATTCCATAGCAGCCTTGAATCCTTCTCGGAGCTCATTGAAGTCTTCTTCCAATGCATCTAGTCGTTGGAGACACAAGTCAACTTGTGAACCCACTTCGACAAGGCCTGTCTCCATGTCATTAACTCGTTTTTCCAAGGTACGATCCTTGGACAACCTCGTTCCTTCTTTGACCCCTTTTGGGATTCATCTCGACCTCGTTTATCTTCAACAGCTGCACTTTTGCTAGTTTTGGTTGCCATCCCAAATGAACCGACGTTGCTCTGATACCACTTGTCACGGAGTGATTTATTCGACTCTCGTGTGGCACTTAAAATCCTTCTAAGTTCAGCCTTTGTGACCCAAACGAAGTAACAATTAAAGTTATGATGCGGAAGCGTTTGCAAGCTCGTAATATAAATGACTTTGTATTGCTTACAAGGTAGTTTACAAGAGTGGGTTACAAGTGTTTACACAAGACTTGTATGGTTTTTGGGTGCCTACAAATGTGCCTTCCATCTCCTATTTATACTACTTTACATGTCTAGATCATTCATGATCTAGAGTTTTCTAATTAACTAAATATCTTAGATATTTACATGGTAATATCTAAATATTTTCTTATGAAAATATCAAGCTCTTACAAGGTTGTTCTAGATCATTATTTGGCAGCAAATATCTTGGTCATTCTTGATGTTTCAAGGCTATTTTCGTTGCCCCTTTATGCCCTTTCAAAGTCTAGCACGTTTTAGGCTGTTCAAGGGACTTCCGGACAGCCCTATATGCCTCCGTATGTTTCCGGAAACTTCCGGAATCCGAGATACACGACTTGATTTTAGGCAGGTCGTGACACTAAGCTCTTATTCCAATTCTTGTTCAGTTACACCAAGCTAAAAACTACGATTAGAAGAACTATGAAGCAGAAAAACTTGTGTAGCTTTTGATCTCACTCAATCGACTCTTTCATTAATAAAACTTAGAAATTAATTGATCTATTCGGATAACAGTAATTGACTCTTTAAATAACCAACAAATCCAACCTAAACAGACTCTGATCTATGTTATATATAAACATTTTCGATGGACACATCGTGTAATTTTTTTTCAAAGTTTAAGACACATAGATAATCTAATTGAATTCATTAAATATAGTCTTATTTACAATATTTTAATTAATATTCAAATTTACATTATTTATTATATATTTTATAACTATATACTATCTAAATTAAGTATTATCTCATTTAAATACTTACCTATATAACTACTAAATATTTAAATAATATGGTAATAATAAATATAGTAATAGTAGTAGTAGTAATAATAATAATAAGAATAAGAATAATAAGAATAATAAGAATAAAAATAATAATAATAATAATAATTATTATTATTATTATTATTATTATTATTATTATTATTATTATTATTATTATTATTATTATTATTATTATATTATTATTATTATTATTATTATTTATATTCTTCTTATTATTATTATATTATTATTATTATTATTATTTTTTATTATTATTATTATTATTATTATTATTATTATTATTATTATTATTATTATTATATAGAAATAATATTATACAAATATAATCAGTGCTAAGGTCAGTCAGTCGATGACACCCGCCGCATTATGCGGTCAAACTTAATATATATAACATATAAAAAAGATTATGAATAGTAAAGTTGTAAGTTTTCTTAATATAGTCACAATAGTTTTTTTTTTCCCTACAAAGTAATCAAAACCCTATTTATCTTATACCTAGTTATAGGAATCTTTTAAAACTAATCATTACACAATTTTTTTTAAATTTGATTATTTGCTCATTTTGTGTTTCATTTAATTTTTACACTTATACTCTCCAGTATCAAATTTACACTTAATTTTCTAAACTTTAATAAAGTTTTCTTCTATTTTTTTAACTAGTTTACAATATAGGTCGTTAACTTTAATAAAGTTATCATTTATACATGTATTATTCTTTTGTGTTGCTTCAAGGTTTTATTCTTTCAATAGTATTTTTTGTTCTTGTTATACTTTTTTATCAGTATTTCACGTGTGAATTTTTTACGGCCGATTAATATTAATATATAAATAATAAGAATTAACATTTTCAAATTTTACAACCCCCAATGCATAATACTTAATAAAGATAACTTTAAACTAAATCTATATTTATCTTGATTCATAAGATAACTGCAAAGCAATTATAACAAATAAAACTCTAACAACCTAATTTTCCATAACACCTTAAGAAAAATGGCAGACGCATAAGACTTCAAATATAATCATGAAAGCCCTTAAATATTGAGTTATTGAAAAGATTAGTTCAACAAATGCAAAACTAATTGCTGTTTGTTCTTATATATATGCCTTAAAGGGTGATGTAGAAGGTAGGATATCAATTATCAATGCAGCTGATTAATAAATTAATTCAAATTATTCAAAAACACCTGATGACGTTTCATATCCAAATAAAGATACAATATACACATAGATTTCACGGTATATGAATCTGGGACACAGAATCAACCAAAGAAACTCTTTGAAGATTCCAGATGTCTTTTATTATATAAGTAAGTTTTAGAGACATGAATTATATTAATCACATCGCGGTACTGTTTGGGATTCCCATGCCGGTAAGTCCCTCTTTGCTGGTGGGATAGAGTAGAGTGTATGGTACCTTTGATGGTCCAAGCCTATTCTTCAGTGTTTCATCATTGTTCATTGCTACAACCCTCTCCTCAATCTCTTTCAGCTTTTTCCCAAATTTCTGGAATGCCTGCAAAGGTTCTGCATCCAAAGTCCACTCAGGACACTCCCTTTGTCCAAGGTACACTTCATCCGACGAATGTCTTGACAATAACTCTATCAGTGCAATGCCAAGAAGCGTTTGTAGTTGGGGAGTAATGGTTTTCAAGAACACTTTATCAGGATTCTCTTTAAGTTCATCATATTCAGGAGTATTCGGCTCAGGCATGAATCTTCGACTTAGAGTTGGACGATTAGGGACATAACCCGCGTAAGGGTATTGCCCATAGTTTACTGCTGCATGAAGCGCAGAGGCAACCCATATGAATGTAGTGCAAATGTCTATCAGTTCTTGACAAGAGTTCATTTCAGGCCACCATGGTTCATGTTTCTTGTCACCATGTCCCTCTTCTCGTAGTTCCTTCCACCATGATTGAAGTTCTTTATCGTTTTTGATCATATCATCATTGGTGTAGTAGAATTTGCAGTAGTCTTCTACCCATGATTTGATCGCGTACCAAATCTCCAGCCCATCAACGGCGTATGGATAATCTTTAATTAGCAGGTTAAGTCCATGACGAGAGTTTGAATCCTCAAGTGCCATTCCCCTGAGTGTTAAATGCACAAAAAATGAATAGTCAAACTCAATTATTGATACAAAGATATCAAAGTACTATGATTCTATTAATAAAAACATGTTAATTCTGTTAAACTTGTAAAATTTTGTTGGACTTAATCTTAACATCAAGAAGAAGATAATTTAGAAAGTCAAATATATAATTAGCAGAAAGTTAGAGGTTAGTTATGTTAGTTTTGTTAGTTAATAACCACCTATTGTAAAGGTATAAATACCCATCTTGTACAATATTTTCAGTGTGGAATATCAATCAGATTTTGTGTGTATTTTTGAAGTTCTCCGCCGTGTTTTTCAAGAGTCACTGCACTTTATGTGCATACTCATAATATTGATTCATTCATCCATAATTGATCATCAATAATTGATCTGAAGGGACCTCAACAAATTTAAGTTCTATATTTTTCATTATTAAAAGATAATCACCTCTTCACAAGATCCACTGGGAGTGCCTGATCAGGGAACACCCAATCCTTATACAACACAGAAGACAGTTCCATTGCATATTTTCCAGGAAATACAGTTTTCTCAAGGATACCGCCACCATTGATCAGGATCTGCCTCGCGAAAGCGTTTATATTCATTGTATCTCGGAAATGAGGGTAGAGAAGCTTGTAGATCGGGTGGAGTACGCTTAGTTGCCTATTTGCTGAAATAACAAATGGCTCAACAACTGCATGTGTGTTCAACCTGTGAACCATATTTGTTACTATTAACACTATGAAACAACTAATGGTGTATCCTAGTTAAAGTGGTGTGTATGCGTTTTAGTGATTGTACCAGTGACTAATGAGCTGATGAATCCCTGAATCGTTAACAGCTACATATGCTTTCGCCAACTGCCAAATAGCGCCTTCCAGTCCTCCATTTTCAGCTGGGGTGTATACGCTGTTTAGGGCACCTAAATTATCGCCTTCAGGATGCGGCAAGCTTAACTCGATTGCTAATGGTTTTAAAGTTCCATCATCTCGTAGAAAGAGCAATGTTCTTGATGCATAAATCTTGTTTGCGGTTGCATTTATTCGCCTCAAGTATGGCATCAATGCGTCATGATGATCCAATATGAACAACCTATTTGCTCTCAGTGCCTGCATGATAGGAATTTGAATCAAATGATGTTTCACTAGTTGGTTTTAAACAATTTATATGATTAAAAGTGGATTTATGAACGATGGTACCTCATCTACTTCTAAACCATATAGGCTTTTCTCGATGTGGTGCGATTTTATTGAACTATTTTGGTTGCCATACACTTTGACATCTAGCTTGCTTGTAGGAGGGAATTCCTGCAACATCAAAAGAATTTATGTACCGTCGGTTGAAACACGTAATGTGGAAGCGACTGGGCAGAGTTTACCTTTAGAAGACGAATCTTAACAGGGTTCACTCCAGCCAGCATTTCTTTTGCGAATTCTTCATCCGTCCTCCAAGCGGACTTATTCTCTGAAGACATGAAAATTTAGTTATTTCCTTGTTATATAGTAATATATCATACATCTTACCCTCAAGAGACCCTACTGTATTAGTGGGATATTATTAGGTACGTTTGTTTGTTTGTTATATGGCAATCTGGACAATATCCAAATAAGATTGAAATATGTATACTTGATTTAGAGCAGGTAGAATGGGTTACCTTTGATGACTTGTGGTATTGGGAATTTGGCAACACCTGTACTATCCATTTCAAGAAATGCTTTCAGCATTTCCAACGGAATGTTCTCGCGAATGCGATCAAGTAAAGGGCCTTCGGGCAGCTTGAATCCTCCTTCATAAAGCTTCATTATATCTTCAAACGAGTCGAATTCATCATGGGTGCTGTCACATAGAGCTTCAAATTCGGGGACGAGGAACTGAACAATAGACTTCAGTGCATAGGCAAGAAAATCAGACAACTTCAAGTGTCCGAACCGCTCGTCTCTTGGAACATATATTTTTAAGCTCATAGCAAGTGGTAGCCTGCTCTCGGTTCTAGGATCTAACACATTGATAAAAAGTTAACATCAGTTTACAAAGCAACATAAGCATTGAAATCTAGTATAATAAGCCTATAGTAAGTCCATGAGCACCTGATTTGGTTGGTGGTCTGCCAGTTCTACCCCTACGGGGATAGGGGTATTCGGAAGACCCTCCGAGAACTGGGCGGGCATCCTCGAGGTCCTTATCAGGATCTCCTAAATCGTTGTAAAACGCATAGTCGTAAACTCTGTCCCATTCTTCGAGCATCCCCGTCCCGTCTCCTCGCAAGTTTTCCAGCTCCTTCTCTCTATAAGAACGTAGAAACTCAGGTGTCTCACCGGGAAGATATGCCTGCAGAATCAATGTTATATATACAAACGAACATCATATGTAATATTAAGGTATATTTAATTAATCTAACTGAACACCGGAACATAAGTCGTAAAAGGTTTCCACACAAGATATGTCACGTCATGCATAATTGAATTCAAAGTGTCGGCTCCTACATATTGAGCGGTTTATTATGATTAATTTGTAACCGCCGAAACTAGGGATTTGCGACCGTATTTGAACTGCTACAAACTTTGCGACCAAAACTGAAACGGTCCTAGTCTTACAATCTTCTAGATTTGGTCACAAAACAATCGCAATATTAATGAAAAATATATAATTTTGATTAAAGAAACTCTAATAGCAAAGTGGTCATAATATTCTATTCGACAAAGAGTAGCAAATTACTCATAAATATATGAAAATCTAAACTAACAAACCAAAATGTCTAGAAGTCACGTGATATTTTTTTACATTGTTCACTTAGCCTCTACTTAAGATTTGACACGTGTTATTAGTATAATCAAAGTTAACCATTTAATGATATATTAAATGCTAATTATTATTTATATATTTTCCAAATTATAAAAGAGATTTTTGATAAATTAAAAACATGTTTCTTAATATTAAAAACATATTTTTAAAAAGTAAAGTTTTATGATACATGAAGTTTTTTTAATACAAAAGACTATTAAAAATGACATTGTTTAATAATTATTTTTAAAATAAATCTGAGTGTTTAAAAACAATTTTTTTAAACATAACTGTTTTAAATACGAAAGTTTAGAAAATGTTGTTATTATTTTATTACATAAAGTAGTTAATTATACCAAATTTCAATCATATATTATCTGAAAATTTATTTTGTAATTTTTGAGTATTAACTAATAACTATTAATTTAATATTTTCATTCAACTCGTATAGTATTCGAGTTTTTAAACCAGTAAATATGTAAAATAAATAAATTCTAGTAGCAAGACGGTGGCAAATAAACCTACCTCAAAGAATCTGAAAAAAGATTGAATTATATAAAAAAAAATCTAGTGGCAACTTGGTCACAAAATTAGCTTACCCATATAGGTTTCTGCAACTTCATTTTCGGTCATAAATCTATTAGAAAAACATGACCTTCACAAACAAAATAAGAGTTTATCTTATATACCTTATTGGTGAAGAAAACACGATCTCTTCTGTAGCGTTTTGCAGGGTAAACCCAAGAATTACACACGAAATGAACTTGACCATGGCCAGGAACATCTTCAAGTGTAAGTGTCTTAAGGTAGAACTCACTATGGTGATGATTTTGGATAAGAAATGCCCCTGGCTGCACTTTTGATTCGTCGTCCCATTCAAATGATACTTTATATGACGATTCTCCAACCGCTAATGGGGAAATAGTGGTAATCCAGTCTTCCAACGCAGCCGGCTTTCCTACCTTTCCTCTCAAGCTCCCTTCTGCACATAGTAAATACATATTTAACATGTTAAAATTGTTGGATTTAATGTTTGGATTCAATTAGATTACGTAACCAACCGACCAATGACCCGCAAGAGTTATATTTTGAGCAACGAATGCTAAAGCCCACTTAATGTAATCAACTTGTGTTTACGAACTATATCGGGTTTTAATAATTATAATAGTTATAAATTATTTAATTAAAAAAATAGTCGTTAAGCATTATTGGTTCATGTCTTGGTTTAATCATGGGTCAAATTATTAATCCTACTGCGCTAGGGTCCGCTAGGGTTTAATTATAATAAATAGACGATTACGGATTCAAACCCTAATCACTCTCAACTATCTAAAATCGGCCACCCCATAGGAGTAGCCATCTCTCATGGCCACTACCCCACAACTAAACACCACCATCGTTGCTTGTCTTTCAACCAGCACCACCGAACCATCACAAGCCGTTGCACATGCTACTGCCGTCTTTGTGTATCCGCAAGAAAGATCAACACCCGAGAACCCCTAGGCCGCAAACACTAGGTCGAGTAGCATGTCTCGTAATTCATTCAGTTCGTTGCTAGCACTTGTTTATTGAACCCTCGGTGGCTCGGAAGGTTAATTATTAACCACCTAGGTATAACTGTGACATTTGACATGATGCATTGTAAATCTAAACCTATTCAGATTTTCAATGTAATAATGAAATAAAGTCACCATTTAATCATTTTGTTTTATTATTATGTTTAAACATTAGTTGTGTATTTATTCATTTAATAATAAATTTATACTTTATACAAAAATTTATAGATTTATAAAATTTAATCACAAAAATATGTAATTTCATTATTTTTTATTTAAAAAACAACTAATTTTATGAATATTTTGTAAAATTTTATAAACTATTAAGTTAGTTGTTAGTTAAGTTTGTGTTTTAGTAAATAAAACTAACTTGAGGGGTTTGTTTATAAATTTTAAAACTTAAATTAAATACTTTTGACAGAAAATGATAACAATTGAAATGTCAAGGACCAAAGTGTAAACTTTTAAAAAACCCAACCCTTTCCCCACCTGCACCTCTTGCCAACTCCGGCCATTCTCTGGCTGATAGCCGACGAAGCAAAAACACAAAATTAATCGATTTAGTCGCACTATTACACCAGTTTCAAACTATAGATCAGTTACAATTCGATTATTCAAACTGCTATTGCATGCTCAAGTCGAAACCGATAATTCAACTCAAATCCTAAATCGGTTTCAACTTAAATAGTGTTCAAATGATTAAATTGATTGACTTGCAAGGATTCTGTGATCATTACAACTTTAAAATCAAATCAATTACGTCTGTAACTGTAGTATCATCCCTAATTTGAATCAAAACCTCCGAATCAAACTCTGAACTCGTTCAAATCAAAACAGATTTAATTGATGTTATATTAGTTTGGCAAAACACTCCAACCTAACCCTTTAAACTCTCTATAACCTCAATTGCATCCTAAGCGCGCGCACACACACACATTTGACATTGAACACGCATTCATCTCGGACCTACAACCCTATTGTTCATAATTCTGGACAATCTATCTTGTAATTAATCGAGAGGTTATAATTCTCATCTTTATGATTCGCATCTCATCTGGAAGCTTTACACTTCATTAATTTGTTTATATCATCACTGTTGTATCAGATTGTTTCGCATCATCAGCCACTTAATATTATTTATCGTTATCATCAATCAATCATCAAACAAGGTAATTGCACACCTCTATATACTAGTTATCATGCTTAAGATCAAAGCCTCAAGTTTAATTTTATAATCCTTATCATCTTTGTGTTCAATTTGAATGATTTAGAAACTAGGGTTTGAATTGATTTGCGGATTATTTCAGTTACAGTAATTAGTCATTAAATTTTAGTATTAAACCAATAGCTCAGCCGTTATTACACTACACACACAAGGGACCCATGTTCGAAGCCGGGCACTCCCGTTCTCTTTTTGATTCAGTTTCTGGAAATTTTAATTTATTCTAAAATATATTATTATATTAGGATAAATCTTATAAAATCATTGTAGTAATTATTAATTAAACAAAAATTTATAGATAATTTCTGAAAATTACAAAATTTATAAATACACAATTATATACTTTAATAGTTATAAAAATTACAAAAATTAATAATAAAAAGGATTATAAGTTATTTGTGAATTCTAGTTTTTATAAAATCTTTATTATTTATAACATTGATTATTTAAATTATTTTAGATAAATGATCTACCCTATTTAAACTAAAATTTTATTACAATTTAATTATTTAAATAATTAATTATTTAATTACTTATTTTTGACTAATTATCATATGCTTTATTAGTTATGATTTTATCTGTGGACTGAGTTAATTCAGTCATTAGTATTGATTTAATGTTTGTCTTGTATGTTACACTTTTGTATTTAAGTCTTGACATAACCTGAGAAGTGAATCTTTTCATCATTTTAATAATTACATCTATGTATAGAAATATATGTTTACTTACCAGCTAATATATTAACTGACTAAACTATTTTTCACATGATTTTAGAAAATGCTGCTTAGTTGGATTTCAAGATGCTTGCAATTAGGATTATTGAACCTATTTAATAATAAAGACAAGTTAGCATATTTGAATTCTTATTTGGTTATTAAACAATGTTAAGTTATTTTGATTAAAAAATTTTGCAATCAATTCACCTTCGTCCGATCCAAGGTTTCCACCATCGGTTGGGATAAGACAATAATCATCTCATAAGTAGATAATTAGTTTGTATTCATATTGTTTGTAACCTAGATCACATCGGGTTTACTTTAGTATTGGTTATGATATCCATTGCATTAATTGGTTATTATCTAATTAATAATTTATCAAAAATATATTTGATAAAGAATTCTAATCAAGACACCACTAAACCCAACTGTGGTATTAGAGCCACACTTACAAAATACAAATCAGATCTGGTCTTTAACCGGTTATCAATCACAACCTTTAAAGTTATTTAAAATTTGTGACTAACTTATCTAGGGAACTTATATGTTTTGTTTAAGAGTAAGTAACCAAAATATTGCTCAGTTTGTTTTGATTGTGTTTAATATGTAAATCTGGCTAGACCCTGTGATTGAATGGTTGTGTTATGATTTAGTTTTGTTTATTTTGGGTTATATGATTTTGGCCCATTTGATGGCTAATAGATTAGGGTTTTTATTTCATTATGTATTTCTTTTTAAATATTGTAATGATTGAAGGCCGGAAGCCAAAACTGGAGATAAGACGAATCAGGAAGTCAGCGGAAGCTAATCAGGACAACTAGACGCACTTAGGTCTACCCTGGTGGTTGTTTGTGTGTTGTGACCCCGTAACCTGGTTTGATCTTGTTACTTAGCTCTAGCAAGATCAAATAAACATAACCATAAGATTTATATATTTACTTTGCTATTATGATTGCTTTTATCTTATGAATTTTATAACATACCAACCTAATAACAAATTAATTAAAAAATGTCTTTTAACAATCAAAATATAAAACTATTTTTAAACTGATTTTTACAATATGTTAAACTCATTTAAACAAATAGTTTGTTTTAAAAAGATTAAATAGTGTAAAACTTGCTTTTATCTTATGAATTTTATAACATACTAATGGCTGAATTAACTTAATCCACAGATAAAATCAAGTATGCCAAGAGGCGTAAGTGTTCGTTAATTGTTTTCATGAATTAAATATTGTAAAACTGGCTTTTACAATACATGTATGATTTAATCATTTACTATGTTTGACCCTATTCGGAAGCTACTAAAATTGGATCTCATAGATAAAATCAATAGTCTATGCCAACTTATTTTAAGGAACACTTAAAACATTAAGCGAAATATCAGTTTTTCGAGCCACAACACCGCACTGGATGCGTAGTTTATTCTTTTGAGGAGCAAAGGTTTTGTTCACATATCCGGACATACCTGTTTTAGGACAACTATCACTTTTATCTTGTAACATGTCATAGCTGTCTGTATAGGAAAACGGGTATATCAATGCATTAACAAAAGTTATCATTGCGCCTCATACCCAAAAGTTATGAGTTTTCACAGTTGACAAACAATGTTAACTTGAATAATCATTTACTAATATTGTATGCCCCAGCTACCTTTAGTAACTGACCAAGCTAGATTCTCATTCCTTATTCAAATTATTATTGATTAATCATTATTTAGTTAAGAAAATAATACATTGACTATACTAATTATATTTACTTTTTTTTTGTATTTAACAGATGTTTTCTAAAATCAATAACTCCTTCATTTTTAAATCTATTATTGAGAAAAGAAACTTGATAACACCAACTTTCTCACTTGGTTTCGTAATCTAAGAATTGTTCTCAAGATGGTAAAAACTCTATGTTTAAGAGAGCGTTGTGCCCAATAAGCATTCAAACAATACCATCGCTGCCCGTAGGACAAGAAAAATTAAAGGAGAATGCAGATGAGGTAGCTTGCCTTATGCTAGCCATCATGTCCCCTGATCTCTAGAAAAACATGGCGGCCATGACTACATATGAGATAATTGAACAACTTAAGGACATATTTTCTAAACAAGCCTGACAAAAATACTATTATATTATGAAGCAACTTTTATATCCTGTAAAATGCAAGAAGGCTCGCATTTTAGTGCCCATGTGCTTAAAATGAAAGGGTACATCAACCAAATGGCCAAGCCTGGTTATCTTATTTTTTATTATTACTGACTTAAAAAGATGTCTTTTATTTTGGGATGTACACACTCATAACGCCCGGCTTGTTGCAAAGGCTTTTACTAAAACTTAAGGTGTTGACTATGATAAAATCTTCTCGCCCGTCACTATGGTCAAATTAATTAGGATATTACTTTCCATAGCCGCGCATTATAACTAAGAAATATGGAAAATGGATGTCATAAACGCATTTTTGAATGGACATTTTTCTGAAGATATCTATTGTTCAGCTTGATAGATTTTGTTGACCCAAAACATTCTGATAGGGTTTGCAAACTGAATAAGTCCATTTATAGACTCAAATAGGCATCTCATATCTTGGATTTTCATTTTGTTCAGAGAATCGTGGAATCTGGTTTGCCAAAAGTGAAAATAAGGCTTATGTTTACAAAAAGGCTACCGGGAGCACTATATCATTCCTCATGTTGCATGTTGATGATGTACTAATCATTAGAAGAAACATCCCTATGCTTAATGAAGTTAAGCACGACTTGGGAGTTTGTTTCATAATGAAAGATCTTGGAGAAGCTGTGTACTTTCTACGAATCAAGATCTATAGGGATTTATCTAAGCAACTTCTAGGTCTTAGTCAAAGCACATACTTAGACAAAATGATGATACGCTTTAAGATGGAAAAACTCCAAGAAAAAAAGGTGTTCTTATGACTAAAGGTACCGTGTTGAACAAATCGCAATTTTCTTCAAAAGTCATAGATATTAAACGAATGAAAATGGTTCCATAGGCTTTAGCAGTTGGTTCTTTCATGTATACTAAGCTATGAACTAAACCTAACATCTCATATGCTTTAAGCATTACAAGTCATTATCATCATAATCCCGGCTTTACCCATCAGACCACTTTGAATTCAGATTGAGAACACTAATGATTGGGCACCATATGAGAATGAATCTCAATGACTCAATTGATGTCTTTTATCGAAAGAATAAATAACTACGAGTACCATAAGTTTGTTGTCTCGGTGTAGTAGAGTGTTACTAAACAAGATGTTTTGGTTAATGACTTTAAAGTATCATACCTTGTTGGAATCTGTTATGTGCAACTAGAACGCCACTCACCAACTATGTTAAGATTTAATCAAAGCCGTTGTAACACCCAGATATTTTAAAAGAAGAAAAGAAGAGAAAAGAAAAGAAAAGAGAAGTATAAAGAAATAAAGGTGAAATAACCCAAGTTGAGGGGTTAAAGTTATGCAAGAGGTAAGCTTTAATATTATTATTTTTTAAAAGTGGGCATGGCCGCCCACTCCCTCTGCTCACCAACTACCTTCGATAGCAGAAAAATAAGAAAAGCAGAGTTTATTGGTTTTCTAGAGAGAAGAAGAAGATCGTCTAGAAGGTAAGATTTCGTGTGTTTTGTTCGGTTTCAGCTGGGTTTTCAGCTTGTAGACCGAGTCTTTGTGTTCTTCTTTGTTTTTGGTTGGGTGTTTTTGGTATGTTTAGGTGTTTGAACTCCAAGTGCTCTCTAGTTTGGAGGAGTTTTACATGAAGGCTGCTGTAGGTGAGTTCTAGATCCCGTTTTTCTGTTTTAAACATGTTTGGGGCTAAAATGCATGTAAACTATTATTTTTTAAAGTTCCAGTATGAAAACCATATATGTCTCCCCTGTTTATGTGGGTATGTGTGTTTGTGAATGTTTTGATTGATATGTGATGTATGCTTGTTTTATGAGCTTAGTATGCTAGATTTGGGTTAGGAATATGTTGGGATGATGATCGAGACTAAAATTTGCATAAGTTAGAACTGGTATAGTGCCCATGTGCCCAACCTGCCCATACGCCCAAGTGTTGCACGTGCGCCTAAGTTTCCCATGTGCCCAAGTACTCATGCGCTTGCATAGTACCCATACGCCTGCATAGTTCCCATGCGCCTAAGTTTTTCCATTCGCCTAAGTATCCATGCGCCTGCATAGTGCTCATGTGCCTGCACAATACCCACGCGCCTAAGTTTTTTCCCATGCGCCCAACTGTTCATGCGCCTGCGTAGTGCTCATGCGCCTAAGATGACTTAGAATTTTTCTGAAAGTTTGGGAAAAATGGAAATTTATGATTAAGCTCTGGAATGTTTTGGTGGGTTATGTTTGTTCATGTTATGCATGTTGTGGCCTGTTATTGATTTCCTTATTACGTATTATTACGTGACTTTACGTGGTGTGTTAATGCTCTTATACGTAAAGTATTATATAATAAAAGTGAAAGACATTATTAACAAAGTGGAACCTAATGAAAGAATGTAAAGTTTTGCAAGCAAGGAGGTTCATAACTCATTGAGGGGTTGTTAGCTCAACTGTGTGCGGTTTAGCTAACCTATGAGGATGCGCATAGGGGTCAATCCTTGTGATTGACCAATATGTACGAAACAGGACCCTTGTCGCTTGCCCCGGTACTGGAGTCAGCTTCGTGCACAATGTTAGGGGTCTATTTATAGACATCGGCCCAGTACCAGCTTCGTGAACAATGTTTAGGGTATAGCATATGATGTGGGTCTAGATGAAAGTGAAAGATAATGATGAAAGTACGAAATGAATGAAAAGAATGTTGAAAGATAATAATGATATTATCAAGTTGTACGTATGTTGTGTGATCACGAACAAAAAGGTTTTTACTAAAGGTAAAGTATTTTATTATATAAAACTAAAACTCACTCAGCAACGCTGACTTTTCATGCATTTTCAGTTGGCAGGTACTTGTTGCTGAGGGTGGCACGAGGGTAAAGCTACTTGGCAGGCAAGACTGGCATCCATCTCATGCAATAATAATGATGTTGTTTGTAATACAACTAAGTCATATTTTGTAATCTTGTAAACAACGATGTATTACCTGGCAAATATATTTACTAAAGCATGAAATGGTTTCTGATGAATTATTCCACTGCAATATTTTATTACTTAATAAATCTTAATATGTTTTGATATAATGTGGTTGTGATTGACCAACTGTGGGGTTCTCGGGAACGAGGCCTTACAAGTTGGTATCAGAGCTAAAGTTTAAGAGAAATGGGTAAATATTTCAAAACCTAAACTTAAACTGAGAATGGGACCGAATGGAGGGACGCCAGCCCAAGTAGCTATGTGCCATCAGGTAATTTACTTTCTTAAGGTTAACCGGTATTATGTGCATGTGTTATCTGATTTATGTGCTCTTGGTAGATTTGGATACTAATGTAGTTTGGATAGGCAATGCTTGGGGGATGAAGAGTAAAGTAAGTGGCTAATCACAACTGGCCACTGTAATTAGGGACTTACTATACTTGACATAATCTGAGCTATTACCTTGAATGACTGTGTTGGTGTTTAAATCTTATAGTGTTTAGAGGATGGCGGGTGGTAGATCTTCGAAGGCTTCTCGAGGAGGTGTGCAGGGTGGTCGTGGTGCTAGGCCACGTGTCACTGGGAACAAGGCTAAGGCTACTGGGATGGCTCCTGTAGAGCCCGAGCTTCATCACCAGGAAGGTGGTGATGAGAGTACTAATTTGAGAGCCTCTGTAAAGGAGGCAGTTGTTGTTGGGTTCAACAATTTAATAAATTAAAGCTTACCAAAATGATAATCAGAGCCGATTGAATATCGTGTTGTACAAGTGTAGAAACCAAGTTGATAAACAGAAGAAAAACAAATACAAGACAAAGTCCACACCAAGACCAATTAGAAAGTCAAAATTAGGTCTTGATGTAATAATAGTATAATAGACCCACTTGTGTATTTTTGCAAGTGTTGTTTATGTGTGGTTTTTGTGGGGTTTTGGGGTGGTGCAAAAGTGATTCATGTGTGTGTGTATCTGATGGTGTAAATCACCACCCAAGGAGAATTCCTCCTTTGGGTGGGTTTGATTCCATCATTTGCTTATGATTCTCATTGTAATTTGTTATTCAACATCAATGAAATCATAACATTATTATCGTCATTCTCTTTGTTCTCTGATTCATACACCTCTACCCATCTTAATTTTGAATTTTCAGATCTGAAAGTGATGAATCCTAAGATCCAAGCTCATTGAATCTGAAATTTTGATTCAGCAGTTGTGGAGGAAGTTCATCAGGTCATGCAGACGATCCTACCGTCTGTGGTGACTGAGGTTATTCATGCGGTGAGGGAGGATGAAAAGAAAGAGAAAGAAGAGAGGGAGGACCGCTGGGAGAGGTTCAGGAGAAGGGGACCAACTAGAGACTTAGATGGTTGTCTCCAGTGATGAGGAGGAGGAGAAGCGGAGCAGGAAACCACCAAGGGATGTAGTTATGGGGCATTCCAGAGATGCAAGCCCCCAACTTTGATAGGAATGGTAATGTTGCTGCTGCTCACCGATGGGTGAGGGAGATGGAGGCGGTGCTTGATATCAGTGAGTGCCGAGAGGATCAGAAGGTGAAGTTTGCTACTCACTCATTTGGGGACTCGGCCTTATGCTAGTGGGACAACATTGTCCAGGCCGAGGGTAGCAGGACGATTGGAGGATGAGGTAGCTGAAGAAGCTGGTGATTAAGGAATTTTGTCCTCATAGGGAGCTCGATAAGATTGAGAGAGAGTTCTTACAGCTGGAGGCGGGAACCATGACACACCAGCAGTATACTACCAAGTTCAATAAGATGGAAGGCTGGTGCCAGATCAGGTGACACCGGTATCAAGAAAGATCAAGAGGTATATTCAGGGTTTGCCGGCAGACATCCATAGGCACATGATCGCCGCCCAGCCGAGTACTTTTAGGTCGGTGGTTGATCTGGCAGGGAGGTTGTATGATGAAAGAAAGGTGGTGGTGGTAGAGGTGAATAAGAAAGGTGATGGTGATAGAAATTGGAAGGGGAAAAGATTTGGCAATGGTGGTTTCACCCCCAAAAGCAAAAAGGCAAGAATGGATGACAGGAGGGTGGTGACGACAGGTACCGGGTCAAGGGTGTGTAACGGATGTGGGAAGGAGCATGCGGGGGAATGCAAGTGGGGATCAAATCTCTGCTTAAAGTATGGGAAGCCCGGTCATAGGGCAAGGGACTATGGAGTGACGAGGTGCTATAATTGTGGTGAGACTGGGCATACGAGTAGAGATTGTAGGAAGCAGAGGGCTGAGAGTTCTGGGGCAAAAAAGGGGACCGAGAAGGATGGGCAGAGAGCTAAAGCCAGAGCATTCACGATGACTCAGGAGGAGGCTAGAGTGGACCCCGATGTCGTGTCAGGTACGTTCCTAGTAAACCAAACTTATGCCTCGGTATTATTTGATTCTGGTGCTAGTAAGAGTTTTATTTCTGCTGCTTTCTATGCTAAGTTGCCTGTTAGGAGTAGAAAGATTGATGAGCCCTTTCATGTAGAAACTGCCATTGGTAAGTCTACTCGGATTTTAGATCTGATAGAGAATTGTGACATAGAATTGGAAGGCCATAGGTTCTCTGCTAAATTATTCGTGATGCCCCTAGGCAAATTTGATGTGGTTCTAGGGATGGATTGGTTAGTAGCCTATGAGGCAAATATTGTGTGTCGCAAGAAGATGATCTGATTGATTGTGTCTGATGGGAGTTCGGTGACAATCTACGGTGATCGAGTTACTATGGTTCCGAAGGTGATTTCAATGGTGGTGGTAGAGAAGGGCATGAAACGTGGATGCAGTGCCTACCTGGCTTACGTGAAGGTTATGGATGCGTCAGTACCACAATTGGCTGACATACCAGTTGTGTGTGACTTTCCAGATGTGTTCCCAGAAGATCTACCAGGTGTGCCATCGAACCACGAGATCGAGTTCCAGATCAACTTGATACCTGGTGCTCAACCTGTTGCTAAGGCATCGTATCGATTGGCTTCATCTGAGATGAAGGAACTGATGTTTCAGTTGCAAAAGTTATTGGACAAAGGGTTCATTCGACCGAGTATCTCTCTCTAGGGTGCTCCGGTCTTGTTTGTAAAGAAGAAGGATGATAGTATGAGGATTTGCATTGACTACTGTGAGTTAAACAAGTTGACCGTGAAGAACCGGTATCCGTTACCGAGGATTGATGACTTATTTGATCAGCTCCAAGGTGCCAGTTGGTTCTCGAGGATAGATATCCAATCTGGTTACCATCAGTTGAAGGTGAAGGAGCAGGATATCACTAAAATAGCTTTTCGCACGTGTTATGGACACTACGAGTTTCTCGTTATGTCTTTTGGTCTAACTAACACGCCAGCTGCCTTTATGGATTTGATGAACCGGGTGTGTCGGCTGATGTTGGATAAATCAGTGATTTTGTTTATCGATGATATCCTGATTTATTCGAAGAGCGAAGAAGAGCATGCCGGTCACATTTGTGAGGTATTGGAGACACTTAGAAGAGAGAAGCTGTATGCTAAGCTCTCCAAGTGTGCTTTCTGGTTGCGTGAGGTTTAGTTTTTGGGTCATGTGGTAAATTCCAAAGGAATCATGGTAGACCCGGCAAAGGTGGAGGCGGTGATGCAATGGAAGACTCCAAAGACGCCATCCGAGATCTACAGTTTCTTGGGTTTAGCAAGCTATTACAGGAGATTCATTCAAGACTTTTCTAAGATAGCCTTACCATTGACCAAGCTGACCCGCAAGGATGTTAAGTTTGTATGGGGTTTAGAATAGGAGAGTGCTTTTGAAGAGCCAAAGACAAGATTGACTCAAACTCCTGTTTTGACGTTGCCCGAAGGGAATGAAGACCTGGTGGTCTATTCAGATGCTTCTTATTCAGGATTGGGTTGCGTGCTGATGCAATAGGGAAGGGTTATAGCCTATGCGTCCCGACAGTTGAAAATTCATGAGGCTAATTACCCTACTCATGACTTAGAGCTAGCGGCTGTTATCTTTGCATTGAAGATTTGGAGGCACTACATGTATGGGACGAAGTGCACTATCTTCACTGACCATAAGAGCTTGAAATACTTCTTTGAGCAGAAGGACCTCAATATGAGGCAAAGGAGGTGGTTAGAGTTGATCAAGGCTTATGATTGTGAGATCCACTACCATCCGGGCAAGGCCAACATAGTGGCGGATGCCCTTAGCCGAAAGGAGAGACCCTAGCCAATCCGGGTGAAAGCTTACCAGTTGGTGATGACCTCCAATATGATGACACAGGTCAAGGGGTTCCAAGATAAGGCGTTGAAAGAAGAGCGCCTTAACTCCGAAAGGATGAGAGGTCTAGCCTTGGAGTTGGGTGAGAACACTCTCAGAGTTAGAACCCGTTAGATCCCTCGCTACCGGATCCCCTCGTTATGGAGACCAACGGGGGAAAATCATGGATGAAGCTCATAAGACTCGATACTCTATTCATCCCTGTGCTACAAAGATGTATCAGGATATGAAGAAAGATTACCGGTGGCCGGTTATGAAACTCGATGTAGCGGAGTATGTGAGCAAGTACCTTACTTGCTTGCAAGTGAAGGCTGAGCATTAGAAGCCACACAGGAAGATCCAACCTTTGGATATACCAAGTGGAAATAGGAGCATATCACCATGGACTTCATTATAAAGTTACCACATACGACAATAGGGTATGATGCCATATAGGTGATAGTAGACCGTCTGACGAAGAGTGCTTATTTCTTGCCAATCAGTGAGACGTATTCATCTGAGAGGTTGGTGATCTGTTCATTAAGGAGATTGTTTCTCGTCATGGTGTACCGGTGTCTATCGTGTCTGACTGTGACACTCGGTTTACATCCAAGTTTTGGAAGAGCTTCCACGACGCGATGGGGCCGAGGCTACATATCAGTACGGTGTACTATCCTTAGACAGGTGATCAGTCGGAGAGGACGATTCAGACATGGAAGATATGCTACGGGCATGCGTGATCGATTTTGGAGGAAGTTGGGATGAACACTTACAGTTAGCTGAATTCTCATACAACAACAGTTATCATGCCAACATTAGTATGCCACCATATGAGATGTTATACGGCAGGAAGTGTAGAACACCCGTATGTTGGGGTGACATCGGACAGAAGGAGTTGGGGAGCGTTGAAGTGATCAAGGCTACAACTAAAAAGTTGGAGAAGATCAAGGACTTTATGAAGGCGATAAAAGATAGGCAAAAGTCATATGCTGACAAGAGGCGTAGACCGATTGAATTCAAGGAGGGTGATAAAGTTATGCTGAAGGTTTCACCTTGGAAGGGGATCATTCGGTTCAGAAAGAGGGGTAAGCTGAGCCCGAGGTATATAGGACCTTTCCGAATCATTGCTCGAGTAGGAGAGGTGGCCTATAGGTTAGAGCTACCCGATGAGTTAAGTGGGATTCATCCATCATTCCATGTATCTCCTCTGAGAAAGTGCTTAGCCGATGAGGATATGATTGTGCCACTGGAGGATATTGAGGTGGATGAACGGATTTATTATGTGGAGCAACCGTGGCCATCCTTGACAGAAAAGAGAAGAGGTTGCGGAACAAAGTGGTTCCACTGGTGCGAGTACGGTGGAGGCACAGGAAGGGATCCGAGTCTATATGGGAGACGGAGGAAGAGATGAGATAGTATTATCCACAACTGTTCGAGGAGTGACAGGTTTTGGGGACGAAACCTATATAAGGGGGGTGGACTTGTAACACACAGATATTTTAAAAGAAGAAAAGAAAAGAAAATAAAAAGAAAAGAGATGTATAAAGAAATAAAGGTGAAATAACCCAAGTTAAGGGGTTAAAGTTGTGCAAGAGGCAAACTTTAATATTATTATGTTTAAAAGTGGGCATGGCCGCCCACTCCCTCTGCTCACCAACTGCCTAAGATAGCAGAAAAAGAAGAAAAGCAGAGTTCATCAGTTTTCTAGAGAGAAGAAGAAGAAGATCGTCTAGAAGGTAAGATTTTGTTTGTTTTGTTCGGTTTCAGCTGGGTTTTCAACTTGTAGACCGAGTCTTATGTGTTTCTCTATTTTTGGTTGGGTGTTTTTGGTGTGTTTAGATGTTTGAACTCCAAGTGCTCTCGAGTTTGGAGGATTTTTACTTGAAGGCTGCTGTAGGTGAGTTCTAGATCCCCGGTTTTTCTGTTTTAAAAATGTTTTGGGGCTGAAATGCATATAAACTATTATTTTGAAAATTCCAGTATGAAAACCGTATATGTTTCCCCTGTTTATGTGGGTATGTGTGTTTGTGAATGTTTTGATCAATTATGTGGTTGTATGCTTGTTTTATGAGCTTAGTATGCTAGATTTAGGTTAGGAATATGTTAGGATGATGACCGAGACTGATATTTGCATAAGTTAGAACTGGTATATTGCCCATGCGCCTAAATTGCCCATACACCTAAGTGTTGCTCATTCGCCTAAGTTCCCATGCGCCCAAGTACTCATGCGCCTGCATAGTTCCCATGCACCTAACTTTTCCCATGCGCCCAAGTATCCATGAGCCTGCATAGTGCTCATGCGCCTGCATAGTACCCATGCGCCTATTTTTTCCCATGCGCCTAAGTTTTTCCTATGCGCCCAAGTGTTCCCATGCTTCCAACTGTTCATGCGCCTGTATAGTGTTGATGCACCTAAGATGACTTAGAATTTTTCTGAAATTTTAGGGAAAATAGAAATTTATGATTAAGCTCTGGAATGTTTTGGTGGGTTATGTTTGTTCATGTTATGCATGTTATGGCCTGTTATTGATGCTCCTTATTACGTATTATTACGTGACTTTACGTGTGGTGTGTTAATGCTCTTATACGTAAAGTATTATATAATGAAAGTGAAAGACATTATTAACGAAATGGAACCTAATGAAAGAATGTAAAGTCTTGCAAGCAAGGAGGTTCACAACTCATTGAGGGGTTGTTAGCTCAACTGTGTGCGGTTTAGCTAACCCATGAGGATGCGCACAGGGGTCAATCCTTATGATTGACCAATATGTACAAAACGGGACCTTTGTCGCTTTCCCCGGTTCTAGAGTCAGCTTCTTGCACAATGTTAGGGGTCTATTTATAGACTTCGGCCCAGTACCAGCTTCGTGCACAATGTTTGGGGTATAGCATATGACATGGGTCTAGATGAAAGTTAAAGATAATGATAAAAGTACAAAATGAATGAAAAGAATGTTGAAAGATAATAATGATATTATCAAGTTGTACGTATGTTGTGTGATCACGAACAAAAAGGTTTTACTAAAGGTAAAGTGTTTTATTATATAAAACTAGAACTCACTCAGCAACGCTGACTTTTCATGCATTTTCAGTTGGCAGGTAACTTGTTGCTGAGGGTGGCACGAGGGTGAAGCTACTTGGCGGGCAAGACTGGCATCCATCTGATGCAATAATAATGATTTTGTTTTGTAATACAACTAAGTGATATTTTGTAATCTTGTAAACAACGATGTATTACCTAGCAAATGTATTTATTAAAGCATGAAATGGTTTTTGATGAATTATTCCGTTGTAATATTTTATTACTTAATAAATCTTAATATGTTTTTATATAAATGAGGTTGTGATTGACCAACTGTGGGGTTCTCGGGAACGGGGTTTACAGCCGTCCAAGTGGGAGTTGTTGGATCTAATGTACGTGTTCGATTAGTTGACATTGCCAACCGAGCTATGGCCCATAAGATTTACACCTATGGCAACGACCGTTAAAGTTCACTTAATTTTATTAACTAACGTTTACGAACTATATTGGGTTTTAATAAATTATAATAGTTATAAATTATTTAATTAAAAGGTTTAATCAATAAATGTTATTGGTTCTGGTCTTGGTTTAATCGTGGGCCAAATTATTAATCCCACCAAGCCTGGGTTCCACTAGGATTTAATAATAATAAATAGGTGATTAGGGATTCAAACCCTAATCACTCCAAACTACCCTAAATCGGCCTCCCAATAGGAGCATCCGTCTCCCTCGACTGCTACCCCACAACCAAAGACTACCATCACCACCTGTCTTTTAGCCGGCCACCACCAACGAACCACCACACACTATCGTACATGCTACCATCTTCGATGTGTACCCACATGAAAGACCAACACCATAGAACCCTTAGGCTGCAAACCCTAGGACGAGTCGTGTCTATCGTAATTCAATCGGTTCGTTTCTAGCACTTGTTTGTTAAACCCTTAGTGTCTAGTTTCTATCATTGGTTTGATTATATTTTCTTTTGTCTTGTTTTTATCTTTTTGTTCCTAACCTTTATATTATTAAAATTTTTAAATTATTTTAATTTTTTATTTCCTTTTTATGAGCTTTTCACTCCTTTAATAGTTACGTTTACGTGGATTTGTGTTTATATTTACTAATGTTTTTACGTTGTTTTTTTAACATTTTCTTCTAACACGTTGACTCTTTTGTTAATTAACAGTGTGTTTTTTACATGCAGCAAAGCGAGAATCATAATTCTTTACAAAAACTAAATCCCAAAAAGACTTGCGCCAACACACAAGTCTCAAATTCTAGTTATATTAATTTATTATAGAAATGAACTCTCTAGTGGAACTATTAAGAATCGAGCTACTTAAAACCCTCTAGTTTGTTAAATTAACTACTTTTCTATATAGCATACGGAAACTAAATATGATAAATTTACTTTGATTCATTACATATATATATATATATATATATATATATATATATATATATTTATATATATATATATATATTTATATATATGTATGTATGTATATAGCAATGAGTTTTCATGCTAACCCAACATAATTGTAATAACTCTTTAACTCATCTTATGATCATTGATTTTATGAATTTTATACTTTTTTTAATAATAAATGGTTCAGAGTAAATAAGTAGTTTTAACCAATGTATTTTAATTTTTTGAGTTTGTACTATACCTGTTACTGTAAGATACTATATCTTTTCCTTTCAAAAGCTGATATCATCTCTCTTAATTTATTTGAATACATACCTATCTGTTTCATCTATTTATATTAGATTTTGAAAATTACTTATCTCTTTACTATTTATGCCATTGTCATCATCATTATCCTCCATTAAAGATCCTGTCTTTTTTTTCTTATCGTCATTCTTCAAAACCCATCATAAGTTTTACTAATTCACTCACACATATCTCTATCTAGAACACAAAAAACTTACAATCACACCACCATTACCACCTGTCCACCTCCACACCATCATTACCACCTATCGACCTCCACCTACCTGTCCCCGCCTAATCACTTGAGATCTTTTTTTGGGTGCTAAAAGTTATGCCACAACACCTCCCTTCTAGCATTCTTCCTCATCGAGATGTGCGAAACCCGCTTTCATATCACCACCAATCGACCTCCATACCACCATCACCGGCTAGATCAGAGGATTATTAGGAAAACGGGTTGATTTTGATCAATTAGGCTACAAGTTGTATATTTGAGTATGATTTGGGTCATCCGCTTGGGTATGGGATCAGGTTTAAGGAAGAGGATACTTCGAATTTTATGGGGTCATTTTACTCGAAGACGAAAGCCATGGTAATGTTATAATTGTAACGCCCAAAAATTTCAAAGAAATGAAGACAGAATGAAGTTCTCGCACGAAGAGAACTTCTCACGTGAGAACCTCATGTGAAAAGTTTGAGCTGGGTATAAATAGCTGAGAACACCCGGTCTGACCCCATTTTCGGGTGAGAAGTGCTGCTGTTAGAGAGAGAAAGCGCCTGTGTAGAGAGAGAAAGTGAATAATCCAAGTGTTTGAGGTATGTAACTCGTGTAGTAACTCGTGCTATGTACTAAGAATGGATTATTGATGAATATAACGCATGGTTATGTAGTTTTCGTTTGGAAAAAGCTTCAGGAAGGTTGTGTTTGAGCTAGAACTTCAAGAGGTGAGTTTCTAGTCCCCCTTTTTTCCGCAAGTTTTACGTTTTAGAGCTATTATGCATACTAAATGCGTGTTTATGCTTATGATGATGTTGTTTATGATATTAAGCATGTTAGAACATCCTTAGACGTGAAAAGTTATGACTGGGCGGGAAAAACCAGTAGTTTTCTCGCGAGCAGTTAAGTTGTACTTTATGAAATTTGAATCTGCGAAGTTATCGTGTGAAAGGGGATAGTTCTTGCGCGACAGGTAGTTCTCGCGTGATAGGAAGTCTTCACGCGATATGTATGTTTTCACATGACATGAAGTTTTCGCGCGACTTGTAGTTCTCGCGCGACGGTGATGATCTGATGTGTAGGATTTGAATGTGGTAAGGTTCTCGCGCGCGAGGCTGGTTCTCGCACGAGATGATGCTGATGTATGACTAAGTTTTCGCATGGTATGCTGTGATGTGTGATGTGTTATCTTTTCACGTTAAAACGACTTTAAAACGTTATGTTTATGATATGACTTTACTTGATATGTACGTATACGTAAGTAAAGTATCATGTAAGAAAGTGAAAGATAACGATGATGAAAAATGAAGAACGTAAAGAACGAATAAAAGTCTTGCAAGCAAAATGATAGAGGTTTACAACTCAATGAGGCAGTTGTTTGCTCAACTGTATGCGGTTTAGCTAACCCTTGATGATACGCACAGGGGTCCAATCCTTGAGATTGACCAAGATGTGATGGGATCCTTGTTTCTTACCCCGATACTGTATCAGCTTTGGCATGACGTGGGGGTTTATTTATAAACCCCGGCACAGTACCAGCTTTTGCATGATGTGGGGGTATAGCATATGGCAGGATCTATATAAAGATGAATGATGTTAACGAATGAAAGAACGAAAACGAATGATGAATGATGATGAACAATGATGAGAGATAATAAATAATTATTATCAAGATGTATGTATGATGTATGATTATTATCAAGATGTATGTATGATGTATGATCACGTATGAAAGTAAGGACATGTTTTAACGTAAAGTATTTTATTATAAAACTAGAACTCACTTAGCGTCGCTCAGTACTGTATATATAATAGTTGGCAGGTAATTGTTAATACTGAGGAGGTGCAGGCATGGATGCATAAGCTACTGGGATGATTCGAGTATACCATCATTATTTTTTAGAATGATATTGTATTAATACAATTTTGAGATGTAAACGAAACGATGTGATGATTTGACACGATTTAATTTATTAATTAAAAATTATATTTCCGCTGCAAAATGATGTGTTTTAAATGTTTTATGCGATGGTTGACCAATTGTAAGCGTTTCGGAAACGGTGCCTTACAATAATCAAGAACAAATTTCATTTTTATTGCATTTTGTTGATGAAATCTCTTGAAAAAAATTTGATGGTGTTTGAGAAATGGTTACTGAGATATTTTGACTTTTGAGAGTTAATATAAAGATTATTATTAATTTAATGTTAGTTGTGTGATTTGTTGTATGTTTTAGAAAGTAAAGTTTGTTGATTATTTCATCTCTTTCATATTTCAAAACTAATATTAGTTTTGATAATAAAACTCAATGTTAGTTTGACTTTAAGAGTCAAACTACGTATTTATAAATTTGAAATTGGTATGAACATTCTTATGAATTTAGCATGAACTCTATTTGATGACATGGTTGAGGTGGATAATGGTTGGTAATTACAGTATTTATTTTTATGCATAGAGTAGTACATGTTAAGCTAGATACTAACCGGTAATTATAGTTTATATTTTTAAGCATATTGTACTACTATCTAAGTTGGATACTACGTCGTAGTATTTTTCATTTTATTAGGTTTTATTTACATTGGTTTTCTATATACGTTTCTTCTATGTAATTCGCTATAAGTAATTTCCAATTTGATGTAATTCATCGTAAGTTATTACATATATGATGTAATTCACTGTAAGTATTTATGATTTACATTCAAATAAATATGATGTAATTATCTGTAAGTATTTATAATTTACATTCAAATAAACATGATGTAATCCATTGTAACTAAGTATTTCCGTTGCATGAACTTTGTTGTAAGAAGCTATTATGTTTCTATGTTTCTAGATTTTAGTATGTTTTTATGTTGTATTCTGGGTGATTCTGTTGTTACTATACTAGTTAGTATTATATTAAATTTAATTTCTTGAATTCTAAGGTCAAAATATGTTGTATTTTTGTTGGTTTTATATACGTTTCTTCAACGTAATTCACTGTAAGTAATTACAATTTGATGTAATTTACTATAAGTATTAGATTTTACATCTAAATGTACAAGATGTAATTCAATACGCTATGTTTCATCATTGTAATCTTGAAATGTAAATATTCTATTAGGTTTATACACTTTTTTGCACGAAGGGGATGATAACGATGATGCATCAAGCCAATAGTTATTTAAAGATTGGATTTGCATTTGAAAGGGATTTGAAACCATTTTATTTGTTTGATTTTTTATGGGGTCTTATATATTTTTCTTCAATATAATTCACTGTACGTAGTTACAATATGATGTGATTTACTATAAGTATTAGGATTTGTATTCAAAGAACATGATGTAATTCATTGTAAATAAGTAAATCTGTTACATGAATTTTATTTTAACTAACACTTTATGTTTTATGGTGTTATCGATGTAGGTTTGTTTTTTGCTTAATTTAGGGTTTTTCTTATGTTTTGTCTACAGGTTACAGAAATGTAGTAAGTAATGTAGTAAGTAACAGTGTTTTTTTATGTTTTGCTTAATTTAGTGTTGTTTTTTTTTGTTTTGCTTGATTTAGTGGTGTTTTTATGGTTACAGTTGTGTTTATCAATGTAAGTATTTTATATGTTTGGCTTAATTTAGTGGTGTTTTTTGTTACAGTGGTGTATATATATCTTTTTTGGTTTAGTTTTGGTGCAATAGTGTAATCACACTGATATTTTTTCTTGTTGCAGTGTTGTAGTTTTGTTAATGTGGATTAATGACAATGTTGAAATTTCATTACGATAGTGTAGTTACATGGTTTAGTGTTGTTTTGGTTGCTAGGTTTCTGAAATCATGAATGTGTAGTTACATGGTTTAATATCATTTGATTTACTGATTGAATTAAATTGGTTAATATCGGTTTACATTGGTTTACATTAGTGTAATGTTGTTGCGTTGTTGTAATGATTGTGTTACTGTTAGTTGGTGTGGTGTAATATCAGGTATTTAATGGTGCAACTTGATGTTTTCATTACAACTTTGCTTAAGGGTACATTAGTATAACATTAAAACTTGATGTAACTATGTACGGGTGACATTTTTTTTGCAATACTATAATAGTGTAAAATAGCGTAATCATCTTTTTTACATAGCTATTGAATTTAAACAGAATTATTGTAGTTTAATTTTATTTTAATTTGTATTATTATTTCTTTAAATTTTATGGTGTAACACATTATTACATTAGTGTATTACCATGTTACAATAATTTTGAACGGTCTTTTTTTAGAAAAATTATAATGAATTAAAAAGAAAAATGAGATGAGTTTAATGCTGTTATTTTTATAAATAATTAACATTTTATAAAAAAAGTTATGGTGGTTTAAAAGACAAAGGGGTAAACTATTATAAAATAAAAAGTAAAAAGTAGATGGAATAGTTTAATAATAGATGTTTGATGAGCTCAAAATGGATCGATCTGTGATGATATTGTGATACAATTCAATCAAAACAAACACAAGTAATCAAATCTAAGCGAACATATCACAAAAATTCATAGTTTCATTGATAGAATGCATAGAGAATACAGTGTAGAAATAAAACAGTTATAATTCGTAAGATGAATATCTATCTCTCTCTCAACACATACCTTATCTATGCTATTTATACTATCAATACACAAGGAACAATATTTACATAAAAGTCCCCATACTATGACAAAAATAAAAGACACACAAAGACAAATGTTAATCTTTAAAGAAGCATCTACAATATTAAAAGCTAACTTTTAGGGTAATATTGAAATGTCAAAAATATCATTTTCTACTAAAAAATAAGGAAGACACTTGGCATCATCTCATGCATTCAAAATTTAATCAATGGTGTAGAACAGTTAAAGAGTTCTTACAATAAGTCTGGGTGGTGAAAGTTCAATGTATAGAGGATTTATTTTCATGTTCATGTGTCAAATTATGGGAAATAGATTTACTTTTGGGATATTATTGTGTTTGTAGGATAAACGTGAAGAATACAAAGAATTTGGAAAAAAGGGGACGAAAATTGGAGCTCGGGAGGTCAAGATATGTAAAAGAGAAGTTCCAAGACAATGGTAACTTAAAATGGGCATAACTTGAGCTAGGAAAAGAGTTACGGTACCCACGACCTATCAACGGAAAGATTTCGAAAAGCTACACATGAAAATCAACTTTGTTTAAGGGGTGGCTATTAGACCCTGAAAGGATCATACTTGCCAATTCAAGAGGTGGTTGTAGGTTGCTCTGGTTGGAAATCAACAAGACAGAAGACAAAGACAAAAACAAAAGACAGAAGAAAAGACAAGAAAAAGACAAGTGTTGAAGTCTCCGCATTAGTTAATGCGGATGACCATTGAACAAATGCTGACAAGAATTTGTTCATCCGCATTAACTAATGCGGATGAAGAAAGAAGAAATACTGACAAGTGTTTGTTCATCCGCATTGACTAATGCGGATGAACAAAAGAAATGCTGCCAAGACTTGTTCATCCGCAACGACAAATGCGGATGAACTAAGTTAATGCTGAAGACAATCAACAACAAATGCTGATGAAGACGTGTTCATCCGCATTAGTCAATGCGGATGAACACTTACAAATGCTTATGTTATTTTTGTACTTAGACTAGATTCTGATGTATAATAATCAGGGTAGTTTAGTCATTTTGTATAGGCAATGGGTATGCCTATAAATAGAATAGTATACCCTAACTTTGTAAGTTTCTTCCATCAGTTATAATATTATACATTTTCAGCAGTAACCTTGTTGTCTTTGTGAACTGTTCATCAAAGCATTTACTTCAGTAGTTAATGTTCTGTAATACAGTAATTCCGCAACTATATTACTAACTCAATCATCATATTCGATCCTAAGTTGAGTCACATCAACTGAGATTTTCATTCTCACAAAAACCCTGTCAATTGGTATTAGAGCCTCGGTTCTTGAATTCATCTCAAAAGTGCAGATTTTGAATGAACATCGATGGATCTGGTGATTGAGTTGTTTATTAACAGATCTTGAATGCTGATAAATATAAATACTGAAAAACAACAAGAAACTTCATCTTAACAGATCTGTGCCAGTGAACTCATCTAGATCGACACTTGCTAAGAACTGTTGAATAAAGAAGACAAGGACTATACACTGTTCGAACCTCACAAAGACATAAAATCAACTAAAAAGTACTCAAAACCAAGTAACAAAAATCAGTAAATTAACAATGGATTCACATAATCTCTCTGAACTTGGGCATGCGTCTAAACCTCCAATGCTCAAACACAAATATGAGTTTAAGCAGTGGAAAATCAGGTTTAGAAATTACATTACAGGTGTAGATCCGGACTATTGGATCTCAATTTGCAAAGGGCCTTAAATTCCACTATCACTAAATGCTGATCAAGCTGCACAATACAGAACTTCAAGAATTCCTATTGAGGATCCAAGTTTAAATCTTGAAGATGAAGAGTACAAGAAAATCAAGATTGATCTTAAAGTATACTCCATTCTAACACAAGCTTTGAAAATGGATGTACTCAAAAGGCTGGAAAAATATGGAACAGCCAAAGGGGTTTGGGATGCTCTGCAAATTATGTGTGAAGGGAGCAGTGAGGTTACTGAAATTAACAAAGATAAACTGATTAATCAATATGAGACATTTCACCATACAAAAGGAGAATCTATTTCAAGGCAATTACATAGATTTGTCCAATTGGTAAATGATCTTGAGATTATGGGAGTCACCTACAAGGAAAAGGAGATGAACAAGAAGATGCTACATAGCTTACCAGAAAGCTGGAAGCAAAATGTCACCATGTTGAAGAACACTCTTGACTTGGAGAGTACAAGCCTAGACATAATGACTGCAAACATTGAAGCACTAGAGCCGGATGAACGAAGCAGAAATCTTAGTGGACCCCAAGTCATAGAAGCATACAAGTTTCCTTCTGAAACACACTCTGTTGAGAATGCTTTTGTGACTGAAGAAGAAGATTTTCTATCATCAAGAGAACAATCAAAGTCAACTGGTCTTTTTGCTGCCCCTCAACAACACAAAACATCAACCTCTGCTCAATCAACTGCAACACCCACAAGTTTGCCAAGTGACCAAAGATCTGAAGAGAAAAAGGCAACTTACAATTCCTTTGTTGCTAGTTTTGAAGCTTACCTTGGGGGGAGACTCATGTCAGCACACTTAATTCAGGAGGATCTAGAAGAAATGGATCCTGATGATGTTGAAGAGATGGATTTGCAATGGCAGATGGCCATGATTGCTATGAGAGCAAAGAAATTCTTTAGAAAAGGGAAGAAACTGAGTCTTAATGAAAACACTAAACTTGGATATGACAAATCCAAGGTTAAGTGCTTTAACTGTGGAATGACTGGTCATTTCTCCAGGGAATGCAATGCTCCCAGAAGAAGCAACACCAACTATAAAGACCCTCTCATGGTCAGAATTCATCTCAATCCACTTCAAGCTTTCAGTCAGACAATCATCATCAAAACCAGTTTCAGTCAAGCAATCATCATCAAAATCAGAACCAGCGTCAAATTCAGCAACAGTGAATTCATCAAAGACAACCTCAATTGGCTCATCAAGCTCAGGGGAATAGCCAAACAACTTCTAATGCTCTTGTCATCAGACAAGATGGAGTATGTGATTGGAGCTTATATGCTGAGGAAGTTCAACCTCAATTTCAGAATCATGCTCTTATGGCTCATATCAATGATGGCCCTACTCCAATGCCATCTGAGGTAAATCTAATCTATGTTCAGGTAAATGTGTTCTTGAAGTTCAGGGATATAGAGAACACAATCACAAATTGGCTAATAAAATAAAAGAAGAAAAAGTGAAATCTGAAATGCTAAAACAAGAAATGAGAATTTTTGAAGTCAAAATCAAGTCTCTTTTATCTGACATGAAAACACTTTATGGTGAGAAGATTACACTTGCAGCTGAGAATGAGAGGTTAACTGAACCGTTAACCAAATCAAAAGCTGAGCAATCAGCCACTAAAGTGAAACTTGAAAAGTTTCAACTCTCATTTGTCAAGCTGCAAGAGTTACTTGAATCTCAAAAGGGAGCAAATGATATGACTAGGATAGGTTACAAAACTTGTCCTCCTTCGTATAATGACAACTATATAGTTTTTCCAGAGTCACTCACCAAATCTGAGTCAATTGAACCTAAAGTCATTAAAAACAAAACAATTGTTTCACAAACGACTAATCCTCATAATACACCAAGTATTTACATTGAAACAAATGAGGATAAAATCAAACTGGGTCATCCAGTCAAGATTAAAGAGTGCTCTGACAAACCTGTAGTTGTCCAAAAACCAAAGAGCCCAGTCAAAGCCATCATTCCCTTTGTGAAATTTGTTCCTGAAAAAATCAAGATGAACAACACTGCTGAATGTTCAGTGAAACCCTCTGCTGAAATCAGATCTGATTGTGAGATCAAATCTCCTAAAAATTCAAACAAATTAGAAGAGGTTTCATTGAAATCCAAAGAGAAAAGTAAGACTTCATCAGTGTCTAATGGAAAATCCACTATGAACCAAAAATCAAATGTAAAAACGGTTTCATCATTTGCTAAAAATAAACAAGGAGTCGGTTTTGACATTTGCAACAAAGAATATGTTGAACAATTTGAAAGGGAACTGAACAAGAACAAAAAGAAGCAAAATCAGTCCACAAAAACCAAGCAAGTTAGATTTGTGAAATAATCTGCTGCCACCACAAAGACTGATGTGGCTTCTTCTTCAAAGTCAAAGAAAAGCAAATTTATTGTGACGTTTGTGACGTGTAAACATAACACGGATGAGTGTTACTTTAATCAGTATTGCTCTATCTGTTACATGAACAATCACTCAACCAAAAATTGTTATTTTAACAAGTATTGTTCTGTATGTGATATGACTAATCACAACACGTCTGATTGTTTCTATAAACAAAAGGGCTTGAGAATTCCTCAAAATAAGCCCATTTCACCAATTTTATCTGACAAGGTCAACATCAGAAGTTCAACAGAACTTAAACATCAACAAGTGTCAACTTCTGACAAGGATTTCTATGATCAATGGCAGCTTAAAAACATCAAAAGGAACATTGATACTATTATAAAACAATCACTGAATTCTTCTTCAAAACAAAATAATACGGCGATTTAAAGAAACAGAAACGTATCCAATTTTTACTTAGAAATCGAGATCAAAGAATTGTATACTCTTCTGACATTTCAGCTAAAATTGATTAAATCAAACCAAAAAGAAATCAACAAAAATTGATGAAAGCTTCGTCCTCCAAAACACAACCAAGAGGAAAATATCAAGAAGTCACAGTGATGGATAGAAACGCACAACCCAAGACCAACATGGTTGGGGTTCCATCATCTAACTAGTTCTTTCATGCTTGTAGGGTCGTCCATACAGGTCCAACAGCTTATGGTACGTGAACAGTGGATGCTCCCGTCATATGACTGGAGATAGTTCCCTCCTTCATGATTTCAAGCATATTCAAGGAACTACTGTGGCATTTGGTGGAGATTCATAAGGTGGTAGAATTACAGGGGAAGGATCTGTGACAAATGGACTGTTGAGCTTTGACAAAGTCAACTACTGCGAGTAACTGAACTTTAATCTGCTTAGCGTGTCGCAGATCTGTGATAAGAAATATTCCACTCACTTCACTGACACTCATTGCTACATTCTGAAACCAGGATTTCAAATTCCTAAAGAATGGGTTGCCTTGAAAACTCTGAGGAAGAATAATACATATGTCTTGAACCTTAATTCTGCATACTCCTCAGAAGAGACATGTCTGTTGTCTAAAGCATCTTTGATGACTCACAAATTTGGCATAGACGTTTAGGACACACAAACCTTAAAAACATGAACAGATTAGTCAAAGGAAATCATGTAATTGGATTACCTCAAAAAGAATTTCATTTTGTTGATCATTGTACTGCATGTCTTAAAGGAAAACAACATAAGTCTTCTCATAAGCCAAAGCTCGTGAACACAAACAATTCTCCATTGAAATTACTTCACATGGATCTCTTCGGTCCAACTCATGTCATGAGTATTGGAAAGAAGCATTATTATTTGGTGATCATAGATGGCTTTACACGATTTAAATGGGTTTTCTTTTTACTTTATAAAAACGAGGTGTCCCAAATCATAAAAGATTTTATCATAAAAATAGAAAATCAACTTGATCTAAAGGTAAAATCAATCAGAAGTGACAATGGGACAAAATTCAAGAATGAAGATCTAAGTTCATTTCGCACACAAAAAGGCATTGTTCATCAATTCAGTGCAGCTAGGACTCCTCAACAAAATGGAGTAGCTGAAAGGAGAAATAGAACACTGATTGAAGCTGCACGAATAATGCTAGCCGATGCAAAACTGCCAATTACCTTTTGGGCAGAAGCTATAAATACATCCTGCTTTGTGCAAAATAGAACTTTGATCATTTAAGAAAGCAATAAAACACCATATGAACTTTTTTTGCAGAAAAGTGTTTATTGGATTTTTGAAGTCATTTGGTTGTCCGGTCTCAATATTGAACACCCGAGACCATTTAAAAGTTTGCTCCTAAGTCTGACGAGGGATTCTTTGTGGGTATTCCTCCATGTCAAAGGCTTTTAGAGTGTTTAATCCTAGATTAAACATCATTGATGAATCAACCAATATTCAATTCAATGAGCATTCTTTTCCCAAATCAACAAATGGTCCTGATTGGTTGTTTGATATTGACTCATTTACTAGATCTTTTAATCAGTTTCACTTGTCTTATGCAGGATCATCTGGAACAGTGGAAAGAAGAAATGACTTTCCTATGATTCCTCCTTCTTCTACTGATCCATTTAACAAAGAAGTCCCACTACAAGCAGATCTGGTCAGACAAGTCACACAACATCAGAGTGTTTCAACTGAGGCTGGTCCTAGCTCAATGCCCACTCCTTCAGCTAAACCTTCAACTGAAGTGAGAAACCCAGAATCAGCTTTTGTACCAGTTGAAACCAAAGGAAATGCAAATGATGAAAGTATCCAAAGTGCTGCTAAAGCTGAAGATGGTGAAGCTTTTGATTACTTTCATCATTCTCCTTCATCTCAACCTGAACATGCCTCTCACCAAGATGATCTGAATGTCTCCAATCTTGATGTGACCATTGCTGGTGATTTGATTCCAATTACCAGAACACACAAGAACCATCCATTGTCCAACATCATTGGTGATTTTGATGAGCGGGTGACCAGAAGCAAGTCAAGTATCTCAAACATCTGTTTGTTTTCTTGCTTTCTGTGTCAAACTGTACCGAAGAATATTAAAGAGGCACTTCAAGACAATAGCTGGATTGAGGCAATGCAGGAAGAATTGCTACAGTTCAAGAAACAAGAGGTATGGCAACTGGTGGATCTTCCTGAAGGACACTACCCTATCGGCACTAGATGGTTGTAGAGAAACAAGACCGATGATAGGGGGATTGTCATCAGAAACAAGGCAAGGTTGGTTGCACAGGGCTACACTCAAGAAGAAGGAATCGACTATGATGAAGTGTTTGCTCCCGTTGCAATATTGGAAGCCATACGATTCTTTCTTGCTTACTCTGCATCCATGAAATTCACTGTGTATCAAATGGATGTAAAGTGTGCATTTTCTTGCTACAGTTCAAGAAAAAGTGTGCATTTTGAGGATCTTGATTTCCCTCATAGAGTATACAAGCTTGACAAAGCTTTGTATGGCTTACATCAAGCCCCTCGAAAATGGTATGAGACTCTGTCAACTTTTCTTCTTGATGATGGTTATGAAAGAGGAAATATTGATCAGACTTTATTCAAGAAGAAGAAAGGACATGAGCTGCTACTTGTCCAGATTTATGTGGATGATATCATTTTTGGCTCAACAAACAAGCAACTCTGTAAAGACTTTGAGAACCTCATGCATTCTAAGTTTCAAATGAGTGATATGGGAGAGCTCACTTTCTTCTTAGGATTGCAAGTACAACAGACAATAGATGGAATATTCATCAATCAATCAAAATATGTGGAATCAATGTTGAAGAAATTTCATTTTGCAGACTGTCAGTCTATCAAAACTCCTGTAGATACCAAAGTGAAGATTGGTCCAGACTCAGAAGGAAAATTAGTGGATCAGACTCTCTATCGATCAATGATAGGGTCACTTATGTATCTTACAGCTAGTAGACCTGACATTATGTTTGGTGTATGCGTTTGTGCCAGATATCAGGCAGATCCCAAGGAATCTCATGTGAATGCTGTCAAGAGGATATTAAGATATCTTAAGGGCAAACGTGCTCTTGGATTATTGTACCCTAAGGAAGGAGATTTCAATCTTTATGCATACACAGACAGTGACTACGGGGGATGCAACTTCAATAGGAAGTCCACTTCTGGAGGTTGTCAATTTCTTGGTCCCAGACTGGTCTCCTGGCAGTGCAAGAAACAGACAAATGTATCTGTTTCCACAGCAGAAGCTGAATATATTACAGCATCAGCTTGTTGCTTTTAAGTTCACTGGATTCAAAACCAGATGCTTGATTATGGTTATAATTTCTTACACACACCAATTTACATTGATAACACAGCAGCAGTCTTCATAACAAATAATCCAGTTTAGCACTAAAAAACCAAACATATTGAAATCAGATATCATTTTTTGAGAGACTGTGCTGAAAAAGGGTTAATCAAACTGATTTAGGTTAACTCAGACAATCAGCTAGCTGACTTGTTTACTAAAGCACTTGACCCTAGTCGGTTTGAATTCTTAGTCCAATCAATTGGCATGATTAACCTTGAGTAAAAAAAATTCACAAAAACACTCAAAAAAATATACAAAAAGAAATCAATTTGTTGTAATACATGCATTGTATTTTTATTGGGAAATGATATAATTACAGTCGTTATATCATTCACTGTGCTTATTTCAAAATCTTGAAAGACTGATACGACTTATCTGATATGTGGGTAGGCTCATCTTGGAAAAGAAAATACATGCTGTGATAAACTAAAGTTCATATTCAACTATGAAACTATCATCTCAGGGTGAAAGTAAGTAATTAGCTTATCCAAGTGTGTATGTGTGTAGTAACCTAAACACACCAGGTAGTGATACTTTATGAATCTCATTCACCCACATCAGTTTCTCCTCTGTTTTGCTGAGCAAAGATCTGGAGAAACATGCACATAATGCTGATGTCAAGATCCAAAAAGATTCCCAATGTGTAACACATCCAACCTGGATGAATCAATAAAGAATACATTCCTAGTGAATGAACAAAAAGAATCCCAATGTGGATCAAATAAACATAAGGATCAAACAAAGAATCCCAAGAGGATCCCCCTTCCTCAAATCAAATGAGATTTCATAATTTAAACGACCTGTCATGTAAGTTGTGAAAAAGTTCTACCATACATTTCATGAGGGTAGTTGACCTTTCCATACTGTTGAGAGTGAGGTAACATGTTTAATATTTAATCCATTCAAAACATGATAAAGATCACATGCATTAAAATATTAACCAAGCTTGAGTTTTAAGAGGACAAACATACCTACAATCAATAGATCATGACTATTTGCACTTGTGAAAGGTTAGATTGATATGATCCCAAATAAGGTACACATCCTCTTCATGTGCAGATAAGAAAAACAAAATATTAAAAAAAATATTTTCTTTTTAAGTTTAAAAAATCATTCAATTTCTATCCAATTTGGATATAAACTTTAGGGGAGTAATTTTAAAAATTAAAGAAAATATCACAAAAACATAAAACATAAAACATAAAAATTTTGAAAACACTGACTGTGTTGGTATGAAAGTTTATACCATAAGTATCTCAGTGTATGTAGATATTTGAAAGCACAAATCCAAGATCAGTCAAAACTGGAAAACTGTATCACACAGGGTATACAAGTTAATCCAAGCAAGAATTGACAATACAAGTAAAAGCTAAATCTTCATAAAAACAAACAGCAGACTCATCTTCATAAAAATCAAGAACATCAGTGTGCAAAAACAGTCAGAATCATCCTCTGCAGAAAACATTAATTTTTGACAAGTTCAAAATTAATACGGGTAAGAGTATTGGTTAATGCTGGTGAAGGTAACCCAGACACATAACCAGTGCGGGTAACTATTTTTTGTTCAAGTGTAACTAATGCGAACAACTTTTTGTTCTCCGCATTCTACAGTAATGCGGACATCTAACTTGTTCTTCCGCATTTGCTACAGTAATGCAGTTAAGTTAATTGTTCATCCACATTAGTTATAGTAAATGCGGTTAAGTTATTTTCTTGTTCCGCACTTGCTACAGTCAATGCGGACAGATAACTTGTTCTTCCGCATTTGTTTCAGTAAATACGCTCATGACAAATGTTCATGCGCATTTGCTACAGTAAATGCGCCCAACGTAATTCTTCATGCGCATTTGCTACAATAGTGAAATTTCTCTGCGCATTGTTCACACTTGTAATTTTGGGTAATTTTTCAAATGTACTATTAAACACATTTAATGTCAGTCATTTATACTTTTTCAAATTTGAGTGAACTTTCATAGTGCGACGAGCGTTCATCTACTGTTCTTCACCATCATTCAAACATTCACTAATCAAGGGTTTTACTGTGATTCAATCAACTTCATATCAGTTCACTCTGATTCATCATCATAGTGTTACCAAACAAAAAGGATTCTCAATGGATTCAAAAACCTCAACTATCGAACCTGCATGAACATAGAACCCTAGGTTTGAGATAATTCCTAAAGCAACCATGACACATGGGTTTAAATGACATTCTCAAGTTCATTGAACAGATTGTTTATGTGAATAACAAAGAACAACTGATTTTCAAACCCTAATTTGATCCACGATGAACAGGGGAACCGAAACTTGGGACTGTGTAAATCAAATCAATGTTCTAGTTGAAAAGAATGTTTGAAACAACAAATTGATCAAAATTAAGCATAAAACTTAACTTCAATGAGTCTCCATCACCTAAGTCAAGATTAGGTCAAAAATCTAATAAAACAGTAGCATTGAAATTTTAATTTTGACCTGAAAAAGTCAAATATGAAAAGTCAAACTTGATCAAGTGCACATGATATATGAATGTTAAAATTACTAACTCATTTGTATCTATTGCAGAATCCATGGCTAATCTGACATGGAGTAAGCTCCATAATGTTAGTGTATTTCTTGATCATACTGTGCCTGAAGCTGAAGGATTAATAGATATGATCAGATTTATCTCTACTACAGAGTGGCACATGCTATTGCAGTTAGACCATCATTTATGAGAACTACATTAGATCTTTCTGGGAACAGCTGAAGTACAGAGATTGATGGAGAGAAGACTATTTCAGGAAGAATCACTATGATCACACTCTAGTAATCACTAAACAAATTGTGAGACAGTGTCTACTACAATTTAAAGATGATGAGAACTCTCCACAGAGCTGAAGAAGATGAGATTATGACTTTCTTTGCTAACATTGATATGAAGGTGGTTTTGAAGGGAAGAAGATTGTCAAAGGGTTGGTTTATCTCCAATGGAGGTTTCTCATTCACTTATCCAACATTGCCATCCAAGAAAAGACAGGTTGGAATGACATCACTTTTACCATATCATCAGCCATCTGTGCCTTGTGCAAACAGACCTTTCAACATGTTGCCTATGTTTTCAATGTTCTGATATCAACATTTAAGAAGGAGAAGGCACATGTTTCTAATGTACCCACAGTTTATCCAATGTTTCATCAATGAAGCATTTCCTAATCTTGTACCAGAAGGCCCTATTTTGGACATCCTCATTATAATGCCAAGTCATTCAAGTACATCAAAAAGAGGGATCCAAGGAATTCTATAGTGGAACCTTCTTTCCATTACTTCCTTGGATGTTGCAACAGATTAACAATGAAGAAGTGCAAGAAGCTGCTGCAGATGAAGCTGTTCCTATTATGGAGGAACAAGTTGTTGAGGAACAAGCTATGAAGAACCAGCTATGTACAAGATGTTGTTGAAGAGCAACCAGCTGCTATTGATCAACACATTGTTGATGAGCATACTGAGGCTGCTGAAGACATACCAAGGACTATGTCACCATAAGGTGATGTAGGTGGTGATCTTCACACTATGCCTATGGTCATGAACAAGTATTTCCCTCAACCTTTGGTGCTTCACCTACTATTTCACCTCCATATTCACCAATTCAACCCTTTATTTCACCTCCACATTCACCAATCCAAATCACTAAATCACATCAACAATCTCCAATCCAAATCCATCAATTATCACCCTCTGTCTCATCTCCACAAGCTGCTGCTGATTTTGGTGAAGCTGGTGAATCTACCAGCTCATCAGATTCTTCTGAATCATCATCTGATAAACATCCTCCTGCATAACCTCCTATGAGACTAACACTCTCAGAGGAAGGACCATCAGAGAGCTTTGCTGAATCAGAAATAAACAGACCAGATGAGAAAGATAAAATGATCACCGATCTGTTGCAGAAAGTTGCAAGGATGGAGAAAACTCTTGAGAGAAGGGCTGGGATAATAAATGACAGAATTCTTGAGCTAGATGAAAAAGAAAAGGAGCTCAAAGAACTAAGAATCAAATATGAGGATGAAAAGAAAGAAAAGGATGAAGAGATTGAAGACTCAAAGCTACCTAAGATATGTCAAGAGAAGAAATCAGTAGTCACTTGGATACTACAGCTATCCAGACCATTGCTATAGAAGAACAAGAAAACCTCATTGAGATGCAAACAGACATCATAGCTGATCTTAATAAACAGATTGAAGCTCTAAACAAAAGATTTTCTGAATTAGAGATGCTTGTAAAGCTAAAAGATGAAGTGGTAATAGAAGTGTCTGATCAAGATGATGTGGAAACAAAAAAGGCTGAAACCTCACAACAAGCAGAACATAGTAAGGTTGGGGGTGAAGAAAGTTTGTCAATGGTTGTGCATTCTGATCCCTCTACTGAAGAAGATTCAATCATGAAAGAGCTTATAGAAGATTTGGATATGTACTCCTCTAGTGAGTTCATCATTGATGAAGAATTTTAGGACTACATCAAAGATATCAAAACTCCTGTAGAGCCAATTGTTGTAATCCCTACGAATCCAGTTCCTATACAAGAAGAATTAAATTGCAGCTTGTTCCAGCAGTCACCTTGACTGTTGAATAACAAGAATTGATCCAAAGCTTATGTGAAGAAATGAAAGATAGGGAAATGACTGCAAAACAGATTGAAGAAGCTGAAAACAGAAAGAAGCTGATGAGAAACAAAAATCAAGAAGCTGAAAAGCTTGAGATTGAAATAAGAAACAAGAAGTGAAGCATCTGTCCCATCAACCTCTGGCCCTAGACTTCATACATATTCAAGAAAAAGAAAGTACTTAACAGAGAAAGCCAAAGGCAAACTGCCAATGGTAGAAGTAGAACAGCCTGTTAAGAAACAAAAAGATGATCCAAGAAGCCTAACAGCTATAGCTGAATTTTTAGAAGAACATGAGAAGGCAGAGAAAGAGCTAAAAGATATACTTGAGGTGATTGTATTAGAAGAAGGAGGGATTAAAGGAGGTTATGATGAAACATCAGTTGATGACCCTTTGACCAGGGACAGCCCTGCAAAGGTTGAAACATCAGTTGAAGAAATAGTTGAAAAAGCACAATCAATGATCTCATGATAAGGCCATGTATCCGATCAATCATGGATATGAGGCAGATGAAGTGTTTAGCATGACTTATGAGGGCATGGTGAAGAGGTGAGAAAAATGGACAAGCTGCTTGATCCTACCTTTGTCACTGATTATGAGAAGAAGATTGAAACTACCCAAATCACTACAAGTGCTGCTAAAACCTGTAAAGCATCAAGAAACCCAATCTGCATATCCTGATCCCTACAGTATGACTGATAGGAAATGAAGGATTATTTATCAAAGCAAGGGTTCATAAAAAGAAAGCTGGGTAATATGAAGACCAACTCTCTAAGGGCTGAAATACTGATGATGATTAAAGAAAAGAAGGAGAGACTTCAGTCCATAGAAGAAGAAGTAACTAGAAGAAAAACCAAGAACAAGAACTTTAGCACAAGATGTTCAACTGACTACCAAGGATCAAGATGTCTTGGCACCCATGTTTATAAGAACCCGAAATGGTTCATTGAACCCTCCCAACTTAAGTTGCAGGAAAGGTTAACCACCTATGAGATGATTAGGGGTGTGTCTGCTCCTAAAGGCAAAACTGATGTTAAAATCATTGCCTGGAAGTATGACAGCAGTTGAACATGCTTATGGTAAAGAGGATCTCTGGGCTTGTTCATTTTTCACATAGTACTCTGCTCTGGTGAACTCAATTAGATTCATGACCTAAAGGAATTGGCAGAGCTTGAATTGATCAATCATGATGCCATGTATAGAGGATATGAATTTGAAGACATTCTGAAAATGTTTAAGAAGACAAACAACTTCAAATCTCTGAAAGCTATTTGTTTAAGAAAGGATAGATCTTTCAAAATCCTTTGGAACAAAAGAAAAAGAGAGAAGCAGAAGAGTTGGTATTTCCTGAATTAAATGTAAAGCCAACTGAGTCATTAAAAAAGAAGATGGTTGCTGGAACTCACAAGACTAAGCCAATCTCCAATGTGTACTATGATGAAAAAACATTTGAGTTGGTAATTGTGAGGAAATGGGGTGGAAAAGAAGCACCTGAAATCAGACTGTTCAGTGGATATGAAGTAAGGCTGTTAGATGAATCTTATATTCACTACATTTTCACAAGACACTTCAGAGCTCTCAGCAACAAACTGGGAGAAGATGACTTGGAGTTCTTTCTTAAATGTATCAAGATTTTGAAGATGGCATATGATAGAATAAACAAGAAAAAGGAACAAAGAAAGAAACAGAAGGTGCCTCTTCAAATGGGCAACATTGTAAAGCTGGAAGTTGATGCAGATGGATCACTGCTGATTCACAGAGATGGTCTTTCCATAATTTCTATATGGGAACCCATCTCTTTGAAACAAATGCCTATTGCTGCCATACATACTATGAGACAGATGAAGATACATGTCCTGAGCAGAGAAAAGATGAATGATGCCAAGGATTTCTAAAATATGATCAAGGCAATCTTGGATCCTTCTTTGGCAGAACCTGTACTTCCTGCTGAAACTGCATCAACACTCTCCCGAACAACAGTCTAACCAAAGGAAGCACAACAAGAACCACCAGAATCATCACAACCTCCTCCACCATCACACTTTGAAGAACTTAGGCAGTATAATCCTAGGGGGAGTATTGTTAGACCCTGAAAGGATCATACTTGCCAATTCAAGAGGTGGTTGTAGGTTGCTCTGGTTGGAAATCAACAAGACAGAAGACAAAGACAAAAACAGAAGACTGAAGAAAAGACAAGAAAAAGACAAGTCTTGAAGTCTCTACATTAGTTAATGCAGATGACCATTGAACAAATGCTGACAAGTATTTGTTCATCTGCATTAACTAATGCGGATGAAGAAAGAAGAAATGCTGACAAGTGTTTGTTCATCCACATTGACTAATGCGGATGAACAAAAGAAATGCTGCCAAGACTTGTTCATCCACACAACAAATACGGATGAAATAAGTTAATGCTGAAGACAATCAACAACAAATGCTGATGAAGACTTGTTCATCCGCATTAGTCAATGCGGATGAACACTTACAAATGCTTATGTTATTTTTGTACTTAGACTAGATTCTGATGTATAATAATCAGGGTAGTTTAATCATTTTGTACAGGCAATGGGTATGCCTATAAATAGAATAGTATACCCTAACTTTGTAAGTTTCTTCCATCAGTTATAATATTATACATTTTCAGCAGTAACCTTGTTGTCTTTGTGAACTGTTCATCAAAGCATTTACTTCAGTAGTTAATGTTCTGTAATATAGTAATTCCGCAACTATATTACTGACCCAATCATCATATTTGATCCTAAGTTGAGTCACATCAACTGAGATTTTCATTCTCACAAAAACCCTGTCAGTGGCGCCACCGACGCCATTCCGGGAGCCACCGACACCACCGGAATCAGTAAGCCTGAAACTTGCTGATTAACGCCACTTCTGACGCCCAGCTTGACCCCAAGATGGAGCCACCGACGCCACTGGTGGCGCCACTGATGTCTAGCGCTGCTTTGGTGGATTTTAACCTAATTTGAGATGCTTTAAAGGGGATTAACCCTAATACGAAAATAACCTTTTACAACATCAATCTTGGATGAAAAGCAAGTAATTTTCATCATTCCAAAGGTCTTTAACATCAAGATCATCAAATACATGCTTAATTCAATCGGCTTTGAAGATTCAATGATGAGGCAAGGCTAATTCGTTTGTGATTCACTTCGGGGGACGGGTTTGTGCAAGTTTATTTTTCTTAGTTTGTAACCTAGATTGATCTTGAATCTTTAAAGTTCTTGTGGATTCAATTCATGATTTGATTATTTAAATGATTTGATTATGCTTAAACCAAATTTTGATTTTCTATAACTTTGGTTTTCTTTAACCATTGTCTGATTGATTATTAGAATTAGGGTTACATTATTTAAATTAGTGATTGTGTAACTGAAGTCCTTTAAGCTTTAATTTATAATTATCACTTAGATCCTATCATGTGTAAGTCACCATTAATGATTTCTCACTAGGTTTCACTAAAGAAAATTTGTAACTTTGTCAAACTTGAATCCTGAAGTGGATTGTTTTTTCTCCAAGATTGTTCAAAACCTAACCTTTTATTTCATTCCGTTAATTATTTCTCAAATAAATTTATAAACCAATTTACTTTTCAATGTTTGATTATCTTAGTTTAATTTTTACTAGCACTTTCATGTGATTCGACACCCTTCTTACCATTTACTAATAAATGGTGATTAGGCACTCTTTAATTAATATTTTTGACCGCCACATGATATTGATCAATAACGCGAATTCAAATCCCGCTTGAAGTATTCTTTTCATTTTTTGGGTTTTTGTTGTGCCTTTCCTCTTGGGCTACGTTTCTTACAATTTCATGTATAAATCATCATTTTTTCTTTACTTTTCTAAATTTTTATTTTATTTATCCTTTCTTTTTATCATTAGGTTACACGCACGGAACGAAGTTCGAAAACGTGCCACAACGTGCCATTAACCACGTTAATGTCATTGTATGCTGTGCATTAATGTTCATACCGTAATGGGTGTAACAAAGGTTGCAATCGTGATGCTACGGGCAGTCACACCGTAGTGCGAGCGTGCGAAAGATGACCGAACTACGTCGTGTAACGCGGGGTTAAAAAACTAGTTCTAACATATGTGATAAAATGACACACTGATATTTTTGTATGAATTTATCAAAGTAACTTTTTTCCTCAAATTCATATATCTTTTGATGGTATCTATCTAGTAAAGTTGCTTTGGCATAGAAAAGGTTTTTCTAAATTTGAGTTTACTATATTAGTTACTTAAAATCCACAATATTATTAGAAATAATATTAAATTGATATTCAATTTTGTCAGTTTGAAAATATTTGTTCAAAGTACCATATTACCAACACTTTATTACATAATTTGTATTAAATAAAACATATAAATTAATGTATAACTTATAGTTTTTCAACTACAAACCATATCACTGGCAATGAATTAATTGCACACATCAAATTTAATTAATAAATTGTAATTTAATCTCCAATAGTCTATCCAACAGAACCATAACTTAGTGTTATTTGTACTGCAACCACTTTTCTGTCTTGCTAAATATATATCGAATTCTCACTGTAAATTTGCAGTTCTGAGTATTATTCTTGTTATACACACAATTTGTATTTTACTAATGATTCAACGTAAATGAATAAACAAAATATTTTATTTAAGTATTTGGCTAGATAAAAAAATGTATTTAATTTAAAAAACCTAAAAATGGTTTTAGGTTTGATATATGTACTTTTATTATTTTAAAATATGTGACATTTTAGTTATTGTGTCAAATGAATCAGTTTATTATGTCTGATATGTCAAGTCATTTTGTTAGATATTATTCATTATTTGTTATATGTATTTATTATTTTGTTTTACGTTTTAGATTATTTTACGTTATTTTTCTCATTTATTATTTTATAACTATATGAACTTGTTATCTTGTCATTATATTTTATAATTATAAGTATACAATTATATTATTTTATCAATGTGTTTGTCAAAACTCACGGTGCTCAGTGTAACTTAATAACGAGCAAACACAATATATAAGATATTTTTACCATTGCGTTTTATGTTTTATATTATTTTATATTATTTTATTATTATTTTTAATATATTAGATTGATTAGTTATGAATTAATTATTGTGTTATACATAGTAGAAATAGTATATAGTGTCATTTCATCATTATATTTTTAAGAATTCATCACTTTAGAATAAAAGAAAATAGTATTCAAAAAACATATTAACTAACAAAAATACACAATAAACTACATTGAATATACAATGACGAGTAGAAATCATTTGAGTTTAAAATGTATAAAAATTTATCATCTTTTTAGATAGTGATACTGTACTCTTTTTAGAGATAAAAAAAACTCGTTTTTATGATGTAATTTTTATAAAAAAATAATATTGCGTATAAAAGTTATAAACGTTTAAGAAAACAATAAAACTTAAAAAAGTAAATAAAAGTGACTGAAATCTTATTTTTGTAATTATCCGTATACAGTTGATGCTATTAAGTTTTTTCCCTTAATACTTTTCCGCATTCGTATTTTGTTACATATGCAAGTTGTCAATTAAAATATTTATTCCTCGTTGAAGTTCTACAGTTCAATTGAAGAGTTGAAGTTGACACCTTTATGACTGTAGACAAATAAGTTTGATGCATTATATATATATATTAATTATTAACTTTTGTGTGATATATGGGCGGTATAATATGTTTAAGTGCGTTGTATTTATTTATTTTAATCTTTAAGTTTTTCGTTTTAACCCAATATTTTTATATATTTGACAATTTAATCTCAATAATTTTTACTTTCAAGTTTGGTAACCTATAATTTTGGTATTTACAAATTTTGTGTTTTATGTTTCAGTCTAAATGTTCCGAGTTAGCACACCGCAACGTATGTGTGTGATTCAACATTTGTACGTTTATTTTTTCACCGTTTAACGGCCCTGTCACAACCTGCTAGTCATAGGTCGAGTTACTTACTGTTTTATTGTTTTACGTTACGCTAACGTTTTTACGTTTACTTTTCGTTCAATTTAGTTTTTTCGTCTTTTATTTCTTTTTTGATACGAGGTTTTCGGTGTTTGTGGTCACAGACGGTAGTATGCAATTGGTGATATTTAGCATAGTTTTACGCATCCGCTACAACACGGGGGCTTAATATTAGTTATGTTATAAAATTCATCAAATGAGGCATAAATTAAATTTGGTACATAGCTAGGGGTGTCAATGGTTTCAGGTTTGTGGATTAACGGGTTACGGGTTGGCGGGTTGGTGGGTCGGTATGTCAAGCCCAAACCTGACCGGTATTTTTATTCAGGTAAAAAAATTCAATCATAATCTGAACTCATATAAAATCATATAACACAAACCTAACCCCTTTAACCCATTTTTCTAAAGCTTTCAAATAATCAATGGTAATTTTATATCGAAGTTATTTTCAAATTGCATATACAACAAGACGTCAAATATTTTATGGTTTTCAAGTTTAAAATATATGTTTTTGGAAATAAACATATGTTTTAAAAAAATCTTTTAAGTGAAGTTCAAACTTAAGTTGCAAATTGAAATTCTAATTTGAAAAGAAGACCTAAAAATAATTTATAAATTTAAAATTTTAAGGCATATAAAATAATTTTTAAAGCATATGTAATTAAAACAAGTTAACGGGTCAACGGGTTTTCAAGTGTGTAAATCTAAACCCAACCTATTATTTAAACTGGTCAGAAAAAACACTTTGTATAGTAACATTTCCCTATATGTGTGTGTATGCATAGGGATGCATTCAGTTGAAAAACACAAATATGTAAAGAACTACAAAGAATCACAAAAGCCATGTAAATAACGCTTCAATAAAAATTGTTACACTAAAGAGAACGATTTAATTTTATCTTTACATTGATTCTTTAATTTCATCACCTCCTTGTCAATTCTTTCAAAAAACTGTAAAACGTTCAAATATGCAATATAATGTAGGTGCCTATATGCACATTATCAAGAAACTATAAATATCGTATTTTTTTAAAAGTTATCTAAAAGTGGTAAAATTACTAGCATTTTAATCAATTTATATAATAAATAATGCAAGATTTAAAGTGGTTCTTTGTTGTTTTTATAGATTTATGGTTCTTAAATGAATATCTTATATATATATATATATATATATATATATATATATATATATATATGGTTAGGATTATTGTAGAACCAATTATATAAATGTAAATTATAAAATATTGATTTACATAAATATAAATTAATGTTGGTGATATTTAGCTGTTTTATATAGTTTGTTATTCATGTTTGATATACACATATGCAAAACAATTCAAGTATAACAATACTAATTTATATTTATATAAAGCAACTGTTCTTTTGGTTCTCGAGATAAAAAAATAATTTTGTAATGATCCTGATCCTCTCTCTCTATATATATAAGGCAAGGATCAAATGTAAGCTTTTCAAGATTAATCAAAATTATTATTTTTTTGTTAGAATAACATCATTTCACATATACCAAAATATGTTCTTTATGTATATGTGTAAACTCGTAAGTATAAAAAAGTTTACGCTGGTGTAAGTTACTCTTATATCTATAAATATTTACGAGATATAAGTGTAACTTACACTAGCGTAAACTTTTTTACGTTTACAAATTTATACATATACATAAAAATATATATTCTTGTATATGTGTAATGATGTTATTTTAACAAAAAATTAATGATTGTGATTGATCTTGAAAAGTTAACAAGGTTTGCGTAATAATAGATGGTTAACATTTGATCCTTATATATGGTAAAAGATCATGTGAGAACTAGTTTTAATTTGAAAACTTGAGAAATAATTTCATTTTTTCTTTAAACGCATATAATTTTTCCTATGATATTATTTTTTTAAAAGAATTGAACCATAATATCAAAAATTATTTTAATATTTAATCTGGGTATAATATTCATTTATTACATATGTGCTACATATATGTAGTATATCAAACTACATATGTGCAATACATCATATTATATTTATGATGTATCGTAATATTACATATATGTAATATTGATGTATAATTTTTTCTTATTGATATAGAAATTTATACTCAAATTAAAAACAAAAGAATTTGTGATTTAATGGTGTAAATAAAATAATAATAATATATGAAAAGGTTATAGTCGTTTAATTTAAAAAATTAGTAGTTTTCAAGTTCTCAAATTACAATTAGTTCTCAAGTCAACCCTACTTATATATATATGTGTGGTAGGTTATTTTGAGAACCACATATTATTTGTGAAAACTCTAAAAATCAATATGAGACACATATTTTAGTCACATGCAAGTCACATGTCATTTCACGTGCAAGTCACATGCCATTTTCACATTTCTTTTAAAACGTTCATAACTTTTTTCACGATACTATTTTTCAAAAAAAATCACTATTTATTTCACTATTTTTTATCTTTCCAACGCCTACCATATTAACATGTTTTAAAAAAATTCATCTTCCCATTATTTAAATATCTATAAATCTGGTCATACACATGTGTAAAACGAATTTCGTAAAAAAGGGGATTTTTTTTATTTTTTGTAAACTTTTTATTTTTTTTGAGAAAGAGAAACGAGAAAAACATTTTTGTGTATTTATTATCTATATTTTATGTTATTTTTTATTTTATATTATTTTAAGTTTTTATTATTTATGATTTTTTCATTGAAAACTAGTAGCTCACACTGGTTACTAGAGTTCTCATAAAAAATAGAGTTCTCATTTGATCCCTCCACTATATATTTTATATATATGTATATATATGTGTATATATATGTATATATACACACATATATACGTGTATATATATGTACATATATATATATATATATATATATATATATATATATATATATATATATATATATATATACGTATATGTGTATATATACATACACACACACATATATATATATATATACATGTATATATATATATATGTATATATATATATATATATATATATATATATATATGTATATATATATATGTGTGTGTGTGTGTGTATATATATATATAGGGTAGGGTTATCTTGAGAACCACCCTTTTTGTGAGAACTCTAGCAACCAATAGAAGCCACACATTCTTATCACATGCAAGTCACATGTTATTTCCCTATTTTTTTTAAAACGCTCATAACTTTTTTTTACGATATCAAATTTCAAAAAAATTTCACCATTAATTTTAGTATTTTTTTATCTTTCCAACGCCTACCATATTGATAGATTTTTTTAAAAAAAATCGTCTACCCGTTATTTACATATGTGTAAATCTAGTTATACACATGTGTAACACTTAATTTTACACATGTGTAAATCCAATATTACACATGTGTAAAATGAATTTCGTAAAAAAACAAGAATTTTTTATTTTCTTAATTCTTTTAAAGGGAAACACTTCTGTGTTTTATTTTTTTATTTTTATGTTATTTTTTGTTTTATAATTTTTTTTATTATGTTTTCTTTAATTACCACTTTGCCATTAAAAACTAGTGCCTCACATTGTTTACTAGAGTTCTTAAAAAAATGACTTTTCATTTGATAACTCCCATATATATATATATATATATATATATATATATATATATATATATTATATATATATAATATATATATATATATAAAGTAGTAAAGAAACTAGTTTTTAAGATTTGATCACTAAAAGAAGAGGACGGTAGTGATCTATAGAACGAAAGAGAGAAGAGAGATATATATTATATTGTATCTATTTTAATCTTTAACTTTTTTATTCAACTAATAATTTTACATCTTTTACAATTTAGCCCCAACATTTTTTACTTTCAACTTTGGTCCCTATACTTTTCATAATTAGAAATTTTCATTTTACATTTCGGTCTAAAATTTTAAAGTTAACATGTTGCAGCATGCGTGTGTGGCTCAATGTTTTATGTTTAGTTTTGCCCCGTTTAACTGTCCCATCGCAACACATTGGTTCTTGATAGACTCATGGTATATTGTTTGCATTGGCGGAGGATAGTAGGGGGCGGCCCCCCTCTTTTTTTCATCGGTAGTGTAAATTTTAATCCGGTAGCTAAATTTTTGGCCTGGTAATATAAATTTTTATATAAATATCGAGTTTAGCCCCCATAAAAATTTAATTTCGCCCCCGCGCCCCTTACGAAAGTGTTCAAGCTCCGCCACTGATTGTTTGTTTATTTAAAAAAGTTACAATATATATACTCATATGTGAATCTCACCTGAAACTTGATGATCAGGATGATGTGCACTAATAAGTCGTAAAGTGACATTCTTTCCTAGAAGCTCATGAACTCGATCAAAAACGGAAGTTCCGATGTCCTCAATATCCAACAGATTCTTCTTTATTAACACAACTCTCCCTATGACCGTCTTCATTCCCTTCTGGTGTACAGAGCATGAGTCCCAATGAGTTATATAGGAAGAAAACATTAATGAAGGCATGTAAAGGATACCAAACCCTAGATGTTATCTGTGGGCAAAAACTGATTTTTGACGGTCTGACGTATTCTAATTCCAGAAATATTTAGTATGGTTTATTTACGTAGAGTATAATATACAACAGAAAAAGGATGTTTACCTGTCAAGTTTTATTGTCCATCTAATGACATTTATGGTTCTTTTAATGTATTCCAAAATAAAGTATATATGGATTTGCTCAGATTGAATGTCAATATTAAAAGGCTAGATTGATCTAATGACATTTATGCTTCTTTATGGTTCTTAAAGTCAAGGAAATAACTCTCTTATGTCTTTCAAATTTTTTGAACTTTTATATTTAGATATAAAGTGATATTGTACTGTAATATTACAAGTAATTGTGCCAATAAAAAAAAAACTTATGTTTACGTTCTAGCCCAAGTTTAAAACCTTTCAAGGTAAATATCATGAATGAGTACAGTCATTCAATTAAAATATATATTTTGATCTAAAATGATATATGTATTATATATTTTGATCTAATTAAAATAATGTGTTACCAAAGAACTCCAAAGAGATCTGGATTCAAAAATTTTGGTAAAGATTTTAAATGATCACCACCCGTTAAAAATGAATTAAAGAAAACTAAGTGGTGGCTGGTTTACAGATTTTTTCATTAGCTTATTAGGAAAGATTCTAAGTATAAAGTTTTCTAAACTAAGTAGCGTAAAAAAAAAAAGATGTTGATACGTATCTTTTAATCAAGATTAGGTTGAGAGCAAAATTGGTAATGTTTTCTTTTCAAGCTTTAAATTTTTTTAAGTGATTGTAACTTTTATATATGATATTTTTTCTTAAAAAAATTATACCATAAAAACAATAATTTATTTATATTTAAAACGCGTATAGTGTTGATATAATATTCAACAAGTTTTTTTTCACTTTTCTAACTCAGTGTGTAATTTCAGGTTATTGTGTAATCTTCTAAATTGACGAGACTTATACAATTATCTGATAAGTATTACATATTGAACTGGACACATAAAAAGTTTATATTTTTCAGTATTGTTTTATTCTAAAATCACCATTTTTAAAAACAGAATGCATAAACCAATGGTCAACATTAGATACAATGAATAACATAATAACCAACATTAGACTTGATGATTAGCAACATACACAATGAGCTACTTGACTAGGATTACACAATGACCTGATCAAGATTAAATAATGAACTGGATTACATAATACCATTACATTTTTAGCATTGCTTTATTAAAAAAATAGTATTTATAAACAAACACAATAGAAAACACAATAACCATGATTAGACACAATAACATCTTAAACAATGATCTGATAAATATTACACAATAAACTGAAATAGCATGAAAAAAACTTTGTTTTTATATATCTACATTATACTTTTTTTTAAAAAAGGCTTGTTTTTATATAATATTTTAAAAAAAATAATTTGTTTGTAAAAGTTACAAACGTTTTAAAAAAGAATGAAACTTGAAAGTATGACTAATACTAAAATACTCTAATATGCTTTGTAGGTTGTACTTTACTTTGTTTTTTCTTTATTTTTTAGTTTTAACCTTAATAGTTTTATTATTTAGCATTTAACCCTAACACTTATTTTACTTTTAACTTTGGTCCATATACTTTTAATTATTTTTTTTTAAAATTTTATTTTATGTTTCAGCTTAAAATTTTCAAGTTAACATTCTACAACATGTTTTTATATATCAACATTATACGCGATTTAAAAAAAAAATATTTGTTTTATGATATAATATTTTAAAAAAATAAATTTGTTTGTAAAAGTTACAAATGCTTTAAAAAAGGATGAAACTTGAAAGTATGACTAATACTAAAATACTCTAATATGCTTTACTTTGTTTTTTCTTTATTTTTTCATTTTTAACTTAATAGTTTTATTAATTACATTTAACCCTAACACTTATTTTACTTTCAACTTTGGTCGATGTACTTTTAATTTTTTTAAAATTTTTTGTTTTACGTTTTAGTCTAAAATTTTCAAGTTAACTTGCTGCAACATGCGCATGTGGTTCAACTTTTTTACATCTATTTTTTTTTGTTTAACAACTGCATTGTGTTTTATATTTCGGAATAATTTTTGTACATTAACATGTCGCAACGGGCTTGCATGCTTCAGCGTTTTTACCTCTACTTTTCTTTATGTTTTTATTTTTTCAATTTGATTTCTTTTGTTTTTCGAGCTTTTTCAGTATTGATGGTCGCTAGCGATGGTATGACATGGATGCTACTTTCCACGGTACGTTCTACGTCCCTACAACAACACATGTGGCTTAATACTAGTTATATATAATTACCTTTAAATGGAATAAAGTCAATTTTTTAGTTTATATTGTTATCAAAGTTACTTCATTTTTAATATCGGTAAGAATAACAGGTATGCTATAGATTAATATGTATCCGTAACATATTCTTGTCATTTAGATCGTTTCTAGATATCAATAATTTTATGAATAAATACTGGAATAATTTACTCATACTTTGCGTATAGATTGTATTTAACTAATAAGAATATTGCGAGCGAGAAAAATAACGACCTATCAATATGTGTATATATGTTCAAGGTAAGGACGACACCTATGGATATAGTTAGATACGTTGTTGTAATAATTAAAATCGAATAAAATGATTATTTCTATATATTATCTTGTGATGCTCCAAGGGACGCGACTTCTTCTTGTTATATACTTATATCATTTATGTTTGATGGACTTTTTGTTTCTAAAAAACTTAGCTTAACAAAGTAAGTTCGTGTGATGTTATTGTACGTGAACAGTTTAGCTTTGTCATCCGATTTAGAAATGATTATTATTTTACAAATAACGAGTATATTAAAGTATGTGGATATCGTATATATATCCATATAATTTAAGCATACCAAACTCTACTGGAAATATATGCCAAATACAACTTTCATATATATAAGAGTTCGATCAGAGAACTTATAATCATAAATAAGGAACTTGCATTCATAAAAAGGGTTGTTGGTCATTAAACCATATCAAATAGGCTCATTAATAGTAAATTTCAAAGCTGTTTATGATTGCACAATCTTTATCACTAGAAACGTGTTGATTTGAAGTATGCAACACAATTATAAATGGGAGGTCTTTGGTAATTTGAGTCTTGCTTATAGCAAAAATACTATGTGTTGAGTTAGGTGGTTTTTCAGTTGTGTGTTTTCTTCTGATGGGATTAGGGGTGAGGTCCCAGCTATGGATAGGCGGGTAGATTTAGATAACATATATCATTCGAAACAAACACATATATTTGTCGTTAAAAAAAGAAACACGATGATTTACAACAAATATAATATATTACTTATATAATAACCTCAAATTTTAATTATAATAAATAAGGGTAGAGTTATAGGGATAGAGTTATACTAAAAATTATGTTTAATCTAAAAACACTAAGAAGGATGGCGCTTGACACATGTATTTTTATTGTTTTAAAGAGGAGGGTATTTGGGTCATTTTGTCAAACACATCAGCTCATTGTGTCTTACATGTCATTGTGTCATATATTTTATATCATTTGTTAAGTGTTTTAATCATTTGTGTTTTACGTTTCAGATCATTTTGTGTTATTTTTGTCATTGTTTTATAGATTATAAACTTGTTATCTACCATTGTGTTTTACAATTAGAAATATACAATGACATACTTTCATCAATGTATTTTTTAAAATTTAGAGTTGAAGATAACATAATTGTTATTTCTGTTATTTATTTTTAATCGATTATATAAACTTGTTATCTATCAATGTGTTTTACTATTAGAAGTATATAATGATTTTATTTCACCCATGTTTTTTTTTTAAAACTCATAGTGTTCAAGATAACACAATGACAATCAAAAGACACAATGATAAATGTGTTATTTGGTCATTGTTTTTAATGTATTAGATTAATTAGTTGTTAATTTATTTTTGTGTTTACATATTAGAGATACATAAGAATGTTATTCCATTATTATATTTTTAAAATTCATCATTTTATAAAACACAAAAGTATTTAGAAAAATACAATAATTAACAAAAAGACACAATTAACTGCACTAAATACACAATGACGAGATATAAACTTAATAACGTAAATTTTTTTTAATCTTTTATAACAATACTATACTCGTTTTAAAGATAAAAAACGCTCGTTTTTTTGGTGTAATTTTTATAAAAAAATAATGGCGTACATAAAAGTTATGAATGTTTTAAAAAAATAAAGGAACTTGCAAAAAGTCAACAAAAGTGACTATTTTAAAATACCCCTATAACAAACTTTTTTCTACAATTTTGATTTCAACCATTGAATAATGAGATGACCGCCATCGTGACAACCCCTCACTCAAAAACCTCAAACAAAGAATCTAATGAAGCAATAGAAAATTGTCCCTTTTTTCCCCTTTAAATACCCGGGGAGGGGGGGAGGGGGGTTAAAATGAACAACATAAAAACTTTTATGGCCAAACAACAAACACATTAAACCGAACTATTTCTCAACATTCTTTTTTCATATATAGGTAAATTATGGTTTTAATTTTGGTTTTTTTCTTGGAATTAAAATCTAATTGTCGAATTTATGTATGGTTAAGACCGGTTCATCTATCATATTCTACTACTAAAGTAATTGTAATACAAATGCATGAAACTCATCAAGACTAATAAATATTGCACTTTTTATTATTATTTTTTTAAAACTAAAGGAATTAATGACTTATGCTTTCTCGTAATATTTAATGTTCTGCATAAAAAACACACACATTCTAAAATATTTATTAAAAAATCTGGTTTGTAATTATTCTAGTTATTTAAATAAGTCTATTTTTAGAAAATTTCACCTTATTATTATTATTTTCTAAAAAAGGGTCGATTTAAAATATTATGTTTTAAAAGGTTTAGTGTTTCAGAAAATCTCATATTATATAATTTTTTTATTATATTTCTGTTATAATTAATACGGAAATGATCTACCTTTCTAATTTAATCTTGACATGTCGGTGGTTTTTAACCGTAGCCTTCTTGCCCTAACCTAAGTCCGAGAACAGATCCTTTTGCCTGGAATGACTGAGGTCAAATGACACATTAAGCGGTAGCCATTCAAAAGCCCACTCCAGGTCGGAGGAGCAGTTAGTCCTACTTATTGAGCAGTCTGGAGATTAAAGGACGAACATTTGCTTGAATTCCTTGCCTCACCTTGAGATGAGAGGGAAGGTCGATTTGACTCGAATCCTAGACCTAATCTTTAATCGTACACTCGTTAATGATGCGATGGGAGAAGTTTTTCTTTTGTCATTTTTAATCAATGCTAGCCAGTTGTCCATGTCCAATCCAATGGACAAACCTAAGCACCTAGGTCTATAATCCAGATGTGATTTTTAATTTTCTTAATAAAATCTATTTTCAAAAAGATAACTTGATTTAAAAAAAATAGATGAGAAAGAGAAATATAGCAATTAATAAAATTTATTTTTAATAAGAGAGAGAAATTAGTTTGGGTGTTTAAATTACTATAATACCCTTTTGGAGAGAAAATTATGTGAGGATGTCCCAAAATAAGGACACGAGGTAAAAAGGTAGGTCAAGAGAAGAACAAGTGGCAAAAGAAAGCTTCTTTTATTAGATACAATTGATATATATATACACACACTCACACACATATGAATACATATATACTACCCCACCCCGATACCAGGACTAGTTGTGACCGACTAATATCATACAATGCAGCATTACTATAACTAATTTTAAAACATTACAGTAGTTTCAAATTTAATTTAAAACTCACATGGTCTAAGGGGCGATACATATCCCTGAGAATTGTTAGGAATACTAATACTAATTGTCTAAGTCTCAGCATATTTCTTTCTAACTACAACATAAAGTATGCTTGTAAGGAGGCATCTATTCTTCATACTTCCAAACTAGAATGCTCATATTCATAGGCTATCTCTTCTTTACAGTTCTTCTAAAATACACACCCAAATATGTCAACGTAAAGTTGGTGCACTCAATATCACAATCAAACCTTGATCCGGACAACCCGCCCGAGTTCTAAATCATCCTAACCGATACCCTTTACTATCATGAGTTTTGTGTGCCCTACTAAATATGTTGAACTGTACCGATTACGTGACACATCTATTTGTCTATCTCAATGGGTGGTCTTCCCTGTTCCAAGGGCCATTACGTGTGGGGGACTCTCCAAATAATATTATCTACAAATCACATGATTTTTAATAGAGTTAATGATTGTGTTAAAATTGAGACTATAGACGTCAGTATTGTACCAATAGGAAAAGAAGTTTAAAAGAGTACGTATTCCACCCAAAATGTTAAAGGTAAAAAGAAGAGTTAATGAAACTCACCTAGGTGTCATATAGATGTTTCCTTAAAACGGATGCTTGGGGTTTGGAGAGATACCTTTTAGTAGGTCTCTTATATTCATATCATGAGTATATCCTATTAAGTGGGTGTGAGAGGGTTTCATATGTGTGCTATGTTTGTGTTATGCTTTTGTTATACTAAGTATATTTTGTGTTTGTATGTTGGTGTTTTGTCTTATGTTGTTATTAGATTATAAGTGTTACTAATTCAGGTTTTATAAGTTGAAATATGAATTTAAGTCAGCATCAAAACACAAAGGTTTCGGCACTTGTTAGTTTTAGTCCCTAGACTTTGCTAACTTGTTAGTTTTTAAACTAAGTTTATTTTTCATCTAGAGTTTAGTTTTGGTGAAAGTTAAGGTTTTTTTTTAAGTGTTTGCATGATAAATTTAAGTAAATATTTGAAATTAGTTATACCGATCTCACCGGCTACGGTTAATTGCATGTATCGGGTTATGTTAAAATATGTTGGTTAAAATGGTAAAAGTATTTATTTTAAGGTTCAACCGATTCTATATCTCCTATGTGTTGTATGTATGGTATAAATATCATACTTAATATATGTTGTTTAAAATCCTATTTTTTAATATATTATTTCTTTTTAATAGTAGAAAATTCATTTAAAAATAAAAAAAATAAGGTTTTGACTCATTATAATACTAGAATTACTTAAGTGGTCATATGCTACTGCAAAAGTTATTTCATATAATTTTTATCCCTTTTATTTCTATAATTTATTTTTGATAATTATCATTTTGTATGATTAAGACGAGAATTATTTCAAAGTAAATTATGGTTGATTCCAAAAATGCTTATTTCTTTTATATCGTATTAGTATCTTACTACTCTAATAAAAAAATATTTTAATAGTACACATGACAACATAATATTTCTCTTCACTAAAATTTTTTCCGCTTCTATTTTCTATTAAATATTTATCTTATATTACTAATAATATTATTTAAGACTTTTCTTAGATTAAAATAGTCTTTTAATAAATTAAGAAAAGATTTGTTTATTAATATTTCTAAAGAAATTTTATAAAAGATGAAATTTTTCTAAAATATCAAACTTTTTTAAAAATACAAAATATTTTAAAATTGGTGTTTTTTAAAAGTAAATTTTTTATAGACCAAAAATAATTAAAGTTGGGACTTAAAATTAAAAAAATTATAAAAATGACATTTTATGCGATTTGTTTTAGAACAAAATATTTATTTTTTTGGAAAAGAAATTAAAAATAAAAGTTTAAAAAGTTGATACCATTTATTACTACTTATATTCTTTACTCATATGTAATTTATATAATATATTAAAATATCATTTTATAATTAATATAATTTTATTATATTAATATTTTTTATTCAATCAGTGTAATACATGAATTTACTTAAGCTAGTGTGAGTATATATATATATATATATATATATATAAAAGTTTATGGAATGCTGATATCTTGGTTATAAGGTCATTTTCTTGGTTTCGTGTTTTAAACGCATATCAGACAGGCTTTTTGACACATTGTTTAAATAAATTGTGCTAATTTATTTGAAATCATAAAATGTTATTGTGACTCGTACCTTCCTGTTAACTGTTATTTACAAATTTTGAAACTTTTATAATTTTGTTTCTATTTTAGCGATAAATATGTTTCTTAAAGCAAGAAAATTAATAATAAATTTAAACAAATTATAAAAAATCCTCAAATTTGTTTTTTGAGTAAACTTCGCTTTTGCTCCATGTAGTTTGATGTAAATAACGCTTTGCATCCAAACGCTTCAAAATCTTGATTTTACTCCATATATTTTGCATTCTGTTTCAATTAAGCCAACTCACTTAACTCCATTAAATATTTTTGTTAAAAGTAAAGGTATTTAGGTTTTTTTTAACATAGTAGCTAATTGTGTATTTACTCAAATTATTAAAGGACTGGTCATGTAATTTACCCATCCCCACACCTCCCCTCACCAACACTTTCTACATCTTCAACTCAAAAATTAAACAACGATTATACCATCACACCACCAGTGTCACATGAATGGCCACAAAGATATGAAGAGAGAAAGAAAGTGAATAGATAAGCGTAAGAGAGAGGTGGCGGCTTCCACACCAAGAGGCGTAGCCGCGGTGACGGTAAGCAGTGGTGGAGTTTGAACCACGGTCTAGGGGGGGCAGGGGTGAAAGTAAACTATTTTAGGGGGGGCAAAAACTTTTTAAAAATTTCCACTACCGGACCAAAAATTTACACTGTCGAGCTGAAAAATTAACACTACTGATGGAAAAAAAGGGGGGGGGGGAGGGCGGGCGCCCCCCGGCCCCTATGAAGCTTCGCCGGTGACGGTAAGGCCGCCGACCACAATAGGCGGCGGTGACAGCAAATCTGAACGGTCACACCGTCACCGCCTTGAACCATCATACCACCTTAATCGCTAGATCTGATGGACCAAGAACCCCCAAAAAGCCTAACGGGTCGATGGTAGAGGTGGTGGTTGTGTATGTGGAGGTGTTGGTCGACGCTGGTGGCTGTGGAGGTCGAGGTCGATGGTGGTGGCGGCGGTAGACGGAAATGTGGATGGTGGTACAACAGATGGTGCGATAGGGGTGGTGGTCGTCTCTTTAGGAGTCGGTGGACGGTGGTGAAGGCGGGGTGGTTGTGACCTCTCGTGTATTTGTTAAATAGTCGTTATTGATTCCGTTATCTCTTATAAGAGCTTGTTTTGTATTAATGCAACTACGGGGATTCATTTTGTAAATTCTTGATGTAATTAAATGCTTGGACAATTAATATTGTCAATAATAATAATAAACATAATAATAATCATAACAAAGAAAATGTTACAATTAAAAATAATAAAAAAAAATAATAATACTAATAATAGTAAATAATTATAATAAGTATTAATATTGTTGATAAATAAAAGTAATATAAGATTAATATCCTAAAAATTTGTAAATTATAGTTTGTGCATAAAATAATAAAGTTAAACACTGCAGGGTCCAAACTGTAATTCTGTTAAAGTTAAAAGTGAAACTTTGGATTAAATTGATCAAAACATAAACCACAGGGACCAAATGTGTAACTTTTACTTAAAACCCAATTCCCATCCCCGATTTTCCGGTGGGAGCTCCGGCCGAGCTCCGGCGAGCTCCGGCCACCCTCAAAACGCTCGAGTTACACCGAATTAAACACCCTTTACAACCATAAGGCAGTTTCGAACCTGCGGAGACTCTTTAATCGGATTTTAATCGAAGTCTTGATGGTTTCTATCTGTTACCGAATGATCATCGAATTCTCGAAGCCGTTACCCACTTAAAGCACAATAACAATCAAATTAAACGAACAAAAACGTTCTGATAATCATTTCGAAGTTATTGGCAACATCAATTGCACCTAAAAACAACATTGTAAATCGATTTATTCATCTGAAATGGCCGACTTTAAGCTCATAGCCGTTGGGCATTAATTCGAACGAATTGGAACTATAAAACAGGGGGCAAAGGATCATTACAGCCCCTTTTAACTCTCCGAACCCTTAATTGCTAGAAAAACACATACACACAACGAATTGGAACCTAGAACAGTTGCAAGCTTCGCTCGAACTTGAAATCGACAAGACCACTTCAACTCAGGTAATTAACTTGGGGACTACACTCGATTTGGCATGGGAAGCAAAAGCCCAATGCTTAATTTGGGTAATAACAACAAATCTGGGTTCAATTTGATCGATTATGAATCTAGGGTTTATGTGGAATTTGGGGATTTTGAAGTTTATATATTTTAATTTTCGTTTCTGAAACATGACACAGAACAGGGCTTTGGTCCAGTGGTTGGTGTGCTTGTTGCCTTGGCAAGGGACCCGGGTTCGAACCCGATGCCCTGCCATTATTTTTTTAAAAGGATTTTGAATAACTTTTAAATTTCAGAAACATTCTAAAAATTATTGTTATCAAATAAAAAACATTTTTAATAATAAATTACATAAAATCATTTTCCCTTAAATTTCTAAAAATTTTAATTAAGAAATTTTCTTTTCTTTTATTTAAAAAAAAGAAAATTATAAAAATTTATACAAAATACCCTTATTTATAATCTTATATTAAAATGAGTTCCACCTAATTCTTAGTAAATTTTATTGGAATAAATCCTTTATTATGACAAAATAAAGTTACAATTATTTATACTTATTTTATGAAAATAAATAAATATGTACATATTTAAAATGTACACTCATTTCAACTATTATAAACACTTAAATCATTTAAATCTGTAAATTACTATTTTATTTAAATCTATAAATCTTTTATTAATAGTGTTAATTACTAAAATTCTTATTTAAACCATTTAATTACCAAAATAATAAAAGGTTACATCTATTTAATAACATAAAAATCATGGACAAATAGTTTATAAATATAATACCAAAATCACCATGAATAACTTAACATGACATTTCATTTAGGTTGATCGTTATCGCGTTCTCGGCATTATATTCAAGACTTATTATTTGTCATCCTTATTATCCATGTGAGTTTTTCCATACATCTTTTAATATATTTTCACACTTTGGGGTGAATCATGTTAACCTTATGATAAATACACTTGTAAACTCGTTTGAATCTTGTAAACGGTTGGGCAATTCTTCTTATTTGTCGTGGTTAGTTGAACTCTTGTAATTACCATGTGATGACTATAATATGTACAATCATTAACTATTGCTAGCCTTGGCGACGTCATAGATCTATGGGTCTGACAAGCCTACTTGGTTAACCCAAGTACACTTAGCTAATCGTTTAATCTTGTAATCTTGAAATCTTGTAATCTGTCAAGGTTTGATTGTTACATTTGTTCATCCATCTCTAGTTACTTTATTCGATAGCCTATGACATAAATTGCCATCTTTTATTTATATTTATGTATGAAAACTATGGAAAACTCTCCAACATTATGTTGACCTTTTATTTTAACATGTTTTACAAAATGATAATGCTTAGCTTGCTATGAAGACATTGTTACATCTAGGACTGGACCTAGATTGAAATAAATAGACATTTTGATATCATATGACATTGAAATTCCTATGTTTTGGAACTTGTTTCTAATTCTTAAATGTATGTCATGAATATTGATCTTTAATAATATTTCCATTTTAAAATTGCGTTGTATGGCATGAACACTCATAACCCTCACATCTCGACGTTTCCGCCGTTAAGGTTGGGGTGTGACAGATTGGTATCAGAGCCCATAACTATAGGGATTTAGGTTATTAGAAATGGTGGCCTAGACTATGGTTAAACTAAGAACCCTTTTTATGACAATTGCTATGATCTTGTAAGTATGCTTATATGTCTATCTTGATGCATGACAAATTCCCTTATGTGCTATTTGCTTACATTTAGAAAATAATATCTTAGGAATATGCCTTGCACCTTGTAAACCCCAACTTTCTAATCTTCTTCTTATGCCTCTACGTTCCATCGCGTCTAATCTTTTCTAAACCTTATTCTCGACTACATGTGGAAACCTACACATCTTATCGAGTAAAAAAAAATTCCTTAGACGATATGTCTAAATCTTGAAATTCTCATCGAGGTTTTAATTCTGATAGCCTTAGGAAAGTGTGTGACACATAAACACCTGTATTTTGGATTTCCTGGCAAAAGGCCCTTGGGCTAAGGCAAGCATTTCGTATAAATCTCATTGCGAGACCTGTTATACTTACCTGGGGATTTCTGGGATGAGTGCTAAATTATGGTCAACACACACATTTTTCTCGAGGAAATTAGGATTAAGTCACCTCGACGTGTCCATGTTCCTATTGGCTATGTGATTACCAAATGGAACCATCCTGGCTGAATATAAATTATCTAAAACTCCTATTTTCTTTGAACTGGTTATTCTCCGAATACTAATATTTTCTTTATTTCTATATTATAGAATGTCTCGTCATCATGGAAAACGTGCTACCTCCGACCGCAAACTCGCTGCAATGATCGCCCGGCAAATGGCCGCCGTACTTCCAACGATGGTTGCTAAACTTAGCAGCACCCTAATGGCCAACAACAGCAACAACGCCAATGGAAACAATGGTGGTGGTGACAACAATGGTCAAGGGGAAAATAGCAACAACCAAGGTGGGAATAGTCGCACTTGCACATTCAAGCACTTCCACTCGTGCAAACCCACTAGCTTTAGTGGAAAGGAAGGAGCCACTGGACTTCTCGAGTGGTTCAAAAGTATGGAAAATACGTTTATCGTCAGTGAATGTCCCGATGAACTCAAGGTCCGATATGCTGCAAGTGTCCTTCAACAACGGGCACTCACTTGGTGGAATAGTGAGAAAAGGAACCGAGGGACTGAAGTTGCCTTGGCGTTGTCTTGGGAAGAATTTAAGGACATAATGATCCAAAAGTTCTGCCTGAGGAGTGAATTGCAAAAGCTGGAGGAGGAATTCTGGAACCTCAAACAGGATAGCGGGAATCATTTGGCTTATTCCACCCGGCATCATGAGTTGAGCATGCTCCTACCTCACATGGTGAATACCGTTCCCCGCAACATTGAGAAGTTTATTAAGGGGGTACCACCTCAAATTCAAGATGCCGTGGTGGGTAGTAGGCCCACAACTTTGGAGGAGGCGATTAATATCACCGCCCAGCTCACTGAAAACCATATTAGAGCTGGTACTTTGATGGTGAAAGGTGCCAAGACTGCTGTGAAGGTGACTCCCGAGGCTACAAAGGAGGTGAAGGCCGAGTCGTCTTTCAAAGGCAAGAAGCGCAAGTTCACACCGGCTCATAATTATGCGGTGACAGCACCAAATGCCCCTCAAAGGCAAGCTGTCGTTGCAAATCAAGCCCCCGTGGCGAGGGCTTATACTGGACCGCACCCGATGTGCAATACTTGCAAGTACCATCACGCGAGTAACACTCCTTGTCGAGTTTGCTCGTTGTGCGGAAAGTATGGGAATCTGGTGGCTACCTGTCTTCGTGCCCAGAATAATGCTGCGTTGGTTGCCAATCGAGTCTGCTACAACTGTGGCGAACCAGGACATTTCCATCCACAATGTCCTCGCAATGCAGTAACTGTGCCACCGGCTCGTGGAAGGGCTTTTAACATCAATGCCAACCAAGCTCAAGCCAACAACGACGTGGTGAATGGTACGTCATTAATTTCTTTAAATCGTTCTTTTGTCTTGTGAAATCCCTACCTGCGTTCATTATGCCAATAATAAGTTATTATTTGAGCAGGTATGTATCTTGTAAATAGTCGTTATTCTTTTGTACTTTTTGATTCAGGTGCGGATAAGAGTTTTGTATCTTTAGAGTTCGAGCCTATTCTTTCTAAGCTGCGTTCTAATTTAGAAAGATCTTTTACGGTCGAAGTAGCCGATGGCAAAACCATTGAAGTCAACGTCGTGATACGCGATTGCACCTTAAGTCTTAACGAGCACGACTTTCGCATCGACCTTATTCCTATGCAACTGGGGAGCTTCGATGTTATTATTGGCATGGATTGGTTAGCAAAGCAACACGCGAAAATTATATGCTTTGATAAGTGCATTCGAATTCCTTTACCATCGGGTGATACCTTAAAAGTTTTTGGGGAGAGATCATCCCAAAGACTCAAACTCATGTCTTGTATCAAGTCCCACAAGTGCTTAAGTAAAAACTATGTAGTTTTCATGGCTTACGTAGTCAATACGAAAGCCAAGGGTAAAGAACTAAGGATATACCTGTCGTGCGGGATTTTCCCGAGGTATTTCCCGAGGATCTTAGTGGGTTACCTCCCGTACGAGAAGTTGAGTTCAAAATCGACCTGATTCCTGGTGCAAATCCCGTGGCTAAGTCGCCTTATCGTCTTGCACCGTCTGAAATGCAAGAACTAGCTAGTCAACTGCAAGAGTTGACCGATAAGGGTTTCATTTGACCTAGCTCTTCACCATGGGGTGCACCCTTGCTATTTGTGAAGAAGAAAGATGGTTCTTTCCGTATGTACATCGACTACCGGGAACTCAACAAGCTCACTATGAAGAACCGATATCTTCTTCCTCGAATTGATGATCTCTTTGATCAACTTCAAGGAGCTACACAATTCTCGAAGATCGATCTACGTTCTGGATATCATCAATTACGTGTTCACGATAATGATATTCCAAAGACCGCGTTTCGTACTCGATATGGACATTATTAGTTTATGGTTATGCCTTTTGGCTTGACTAATGCACCTGCTGTCTTCATGGATCTCATGAACAGGGTATGTAAACCGTATTTGGATAAATTTGTGATCGTGTTTATTGATGACATTCTCATCTATTCCAAGACAAAGACCGATCACGAGTCGCACCTACGTCAAGTCCTCGATCTTTTGAAAAAGGAACAATTATATGCCAAGTTCTCCAAGTGTGAATTTTGGCTTGAAGAAGTCCAATTCTTAGGACATGTGTTGAATAGCCAAGGAATTCACGTTGATCCTGCAAAGATAGAAGCCGTGAAGAATTGGTGTGTTCCCACAACCCCAACCGAGGTTCATTCTTTTCAAAGTTTAGCGGGTTATTACCGTAGGTTCATTGCAAACTTTTCAAAGATTGCGAAACCGCTTACGGAACTAACTCAAAAGAATAGACTTTTTGAGTGGGGCCCTGACAAGAAGATGCGTTCGAGACGTTGAAACACAAACTGTGTAATGCTCCTATCCTAACCCTTCCCGATGGAAACGATGACTTCACTGTATATTGCGACGCGTCTAGTCAAGGTCTTGGTTGCGTTCTCATGCAACGAGGTAAGGTCATAGCTTATGCGTCGAGACAATTGAAGGTTCATGAAGTGAACTACACAACTCAGGATCTCGAACTTGGTGCCGTAGTATTTGCTTTGAAGATTTGGCGACATTATCTCTATGGAACGCAATGCATAGTCTACACCGATCACAAGAGCCTTCAACACGTGTTTAATCAAAAGGATCTCAACATGAGACAAAGACGTTGGGTTGAACTAATTAGCGACTACGACTGCGACATTCGCTATCATCCTGGAAAGGCGAATGTTGTAGCCGACGCGCTTAGTCGTAAGATCCATAACAAGACTGTCTCGCTTCAAGAAATCCGAGATCGAAGGCAATGGTTTGACACGTTGGGGGAGTTTGACACCGAGATACATGTGGACATTAACGAGGCCACTATCATGCTTCAAAACATAAGGGTTGATAGTGATCTCGAGTTTTGCATCCGCGAGGCTCAACAAGCGGCGCTAACCGAGGAAGGGAATGATGAAGATCTAACGTATAACGTTCAATCACAATTGGAGACAAAACCGAATGGCATGTGGTATTTCTTGAATCGACTTTGGATCCCGAATCGTGATAATCTCCTTCACTTCATTATGAACGAAGCTCATCAAACCCGATATTCTATTCATCCTGGATCCGATAAGATGTATATGGATCTACGTGGCCAATATTGGTGGCCAGGAATGAAGAAAGATATCGCGTCTTATGTTTCTAAGTGCCTCACATGTGCAAGAGTCAAAGCCGAACATCAACGGCCTAGTGGTTTACTTGAACAACCTGAAATCCCTATGTGGAAATGGGAAAACGTATCCATGGATTTCATAACCAAGTTACCACGTACCCCTCGTGGCTACGATAGTATATGGGTGATTGTTGACTGTTTGACCAAAACGGCACATTGCATACCAATACGAGACACCTACAAGGTTTCAAGATTGGCTCGTATCTACATTGATGAAATTGTGAGTCGTCATGGTGTGCCGTTGCATATTATCTCCGATCACGATGCTCGTTTTACTTCGCATTTCTGGTCTTCTATGCAAGAGCTTTTGGGTACTCAACTGGATTTGAGCACGGCTTACCATCCTCAAACGGACGGTCAACCGAGCGAACAATCCAAACCCTTGAGGACTTACTGCGTCTTTGTGTCCTTAATTTTGGTGGTGACTGGGATACGCATCTGCCATTAGCGGAATTTTCGTATAACAATAGCTATCACTCGAGTATCAAGATGGCACCATTCGAGGCTTTATATGGTCGTAAATGCCGTTCTCCGTTCTGTTGGACTGACATTGGTGAGAATTTCATCACTGGTCCTGAACTTATCCAAGAAACAACCGACAAAGTCTCCAAAATCCGAAATAACCTTGAGGTGGCTAGAAGTCGTCAAAAGAGTTATGTCGATAAAAGACGCAAACCGTTGGAGTTCCAAGTGGACGATATGGTTCTTCTTAAGGTCTCTCCATGGAAGGGTGTTGTTCGCTTTGGGAAGAAAGGTAAGTTAGCCCCTCGTTTTGTAGGACCTTTTAAAATTCTGAAAAGAATTGGGAAAGTGGCTTACAAACTAGAACTACCTTCCGAACTTAGCGGGGTTCATCCTGTCTTCCATGTCTCAAACTTGAGGAAATGCCTAGCCGATGAAAGTTTGCATGTTCCTTTGGAGGAAATCCAAATTAACGAGTCGTTGCATTTCGTTGAAAAGCCTGTCGAGATTATGGATCGAACGTTGAAGAAGACCCGTACATCTACAACACCGATCGTCAAAGTCCGTTGGGAAAACAAACGTGAAGCTGAGTTCACTTGGGAACGCGAGGACTACATGAAGAAGAAATTTCCCTTTCTTTTCGCTTAATTTTGTCTTTAATTTCGGGACGAAATTCCTTAAAGTTGGGGAGACTGTAACCTCTCGTGTATTTGTTAAAGAGTCGTTATTGATTCCGTTATCTCTTGTAAGGGCTTGTTTTGTATTAATGCAATTACGGGATTCATTTTGTAAATTCTTGATGTAATTAAATGATTGGATAATTAATATTGTCAATAATAATAATAAACATAATAATAATAATAACAAAAAAAATGTTAAAATTAAAATAATAATAATAATAAATAATAATAATACTAATAATAGTAAATAATTATAATAAGTATTAATATTGTTGATAAATAAAAGTAATATAAGATTAATATCCTAAAATTTGTAAATTATAGTTTGTGCATAAAATAATAAAGTTAAACACTGCAGGGTCCAAACTGTAATTATGTTAAAACTAAAAGTGAAACTTTGGATTAAATTGATCAAAACATAAACCACAGGGACCAAATGTGTAACTTTTACTTAAAACCCAATTCCCATCCCCGATTTTCCGGTGGGAGCTCCGGCAGAGCTCCGGCTAGCTCCGGCCACCCCCAAAAAGCTCGAGTTACACCGAATTAAACCCCCTTTACAACCATAAGGCAGTTTCGAACCTACGGAGACTCTTTAATCGGATTTTAATCGAAGTCTTGATGGTTTCTATCTGTAACCGAATGATCATCGAATTCTCAAAGCCGTTACCCACTTAAAGCACAATAACAATCAAATTAAACGAACAAAAATGTTCGGGTAATCATTTCGAAGTTATTGGCATCAATTGCACCTGAAACAACATTGTAAATCGATTTATTCATCTGAAACGGCCGACTTTAAGCTCATAGCCGTTGGGCATCAATTCGAACGAATTGGAACTTTAAAACAGGGGGCAAAGGATCATTACAGCCCCTTTTAACTCTCCGAACCCTCAATTGCTCGAAAAAACACACACACACAACGAATTGGAACCTAGAACAGTCGCAAGCTTCGCTCGAACTTGAAATCGACAAGACCACTTCAACTCAGGTAATTAACTTGGGACTACACTCGATTTGGCATGGGAAGCAAAAGCCCCATGCTTAATTTGGGTAATAACAACAAATCTGGGTTCAATTTGATCGATTATGAATCTAGGGTTTATGTGGAATTTGGGGATTTTGAAGTTTATATATTTTAATTTTCGTTTCTGAAACATGACACAGAACAGGGCTTTGGTCCAGCGGTTGGTGTGCTTGTTGCCTTGGCAAGGGACCCGGGTTCGAACCCGAGGCCCTGCCATTATTTTTTTACAAGGATTTTGAATAACTTTTAAATTTCAGAAACATTCTAAAAATTATTGTTATCAAATAAAAAACATTTTTAATAATAAATTACATAAAATCATTTTCCCTTAAATTTCTAAAAATTTTTAATTAAGAAATTTTCTTTTCTTTTATTTAAAAAAAAGAAAATTATAAAAATTTATACAAAATACCCTTATTTATAATCTTATATTAAAATGAGTTCCACCTAATTCTTAGTAAATTTTATTGGAATAAATCCTTTATTATGACAAAATAAAGTTACAATTATTTATACTTATTTTATGAAAATAAATAAATATGTACATATTTAAAATGTACACTCATTTAAACTATTATAACCACTTAAATCCTTTAAATCTGTAAATTACTATTTTATTTAAATCTATAAATCTTTTATTAATAGTGTTAATTACTAAAATTCTTATTTAAACCATTTAATTACCAAAATAATAAAAGGTTACATCTATTTAATAACATAAAAATCATGGACAAATGGTTTATAAATATAATACCAAAATCACCATGAATAACTTAACATGACATTTCATTTAGGTTGATCGTTATCGCGTTCTCGGTATTATATTTAAGACTTATTATTTGTCATCCTTATTATCTATGTGAGTTTTTCCATACCCCTTTTAATATATTTTCACACTTTGGGGTGAAACGTGTTAACTTATGATAAATACACTTGTAAACTCGTTTGAATCTTGTAAACACTTAGGCAATTCTTCTTATTTGCCGTGGTTAGTTGAACTCTTGTAATTACCATGTGATGACTATAATATGTACAATCATTAACTATTGCTAGCCTTGGCGACGTCATAGATCTATGGGACTGACAAGCCTACTTGGTTAACCCAAGTACACTTAGCTAATCTTTTAATCTTGTAATCTTGAAATCTTGTAATCTGTCAAGGTTTGATTGTTACATTTGTTCATCCAATTGCTAGTTACTTTATTCAATAACCTATGACATGAATTGTCATCTTTTATTTATATTTATATGAAAACTATGAAAAACTCACCAACATTATGTTGACCTTTTATTTTAACATGTTTTATGAAATGATAATGCTTAGCTTGCTATGAAGACATTGTTACATCTAGGACTGGACCTAGATTGAAATAAATAGACATTTTGATATATATGACATTGAAATTCCTATGTTTTGGAACTTGTTTCTATTTCTTAAATGTATGTCATGAATATTGATCTTTAATAATATTGCCATTTTAAAATAGCGTTGTGTGGCATGAACAATCTTAACCCTCACATCTCGACGTTTTCGCCGTTAAGGTTGGGGTTTGACAGTGGTGATTTGGATCTGAAAGTGAAGGAGGTTGAAATATTTTTGTTTTTATTTTAATTATTTTACATAAATTACACAAATAGTCTCTTAATCAATAAAGTATGTTAATAAGTTATTTAATTAGCACTTATACGTAAAAAGACCAAAATGCCTTTGCTTTTAACAGAATTAATTAACGTTGTTAGTTGGTTGAAGTTAATTGAGACGAATTGCAAACCACGGAGAGTAAAACCAAAATTTTGAAACCTTTGGATGAAAACTGTTATTTACGTCAAACCACAGGGAGTAAAAGTGAAGTTTACTCTTGTTATTTTATATCTATTTTAGTTATATGTAATCAACTAGAGAAGAAAAAACCATATTTAAGTTGTTTGGTCGGTTTAGCGTTTTTAAATTTATGGGCTGGTTTTTAAACACGTTATCATCTATGAGGGGTGCTTGATCCTATTTTGGTCATGGAAGGCCTTGACATACCTTAGTATAGTATGTGGTATTGTTGCGTATAATTTTTAAGGTTTCAAATCCCGTTAAATATATATTCATTTTATACTCAAAAATCGTATTAAACATAAATATTTTAAAAGTTATGAAATTTTAATAGGCAATTCTTATCATATGTAAGATACTGTAGTTTAAAATTTTAAGCTTTTTTTTACTGTTTTAATTATAGTTGTATTTTGAAATGTTTCGATTCATTTAGGGTTCAGTTTATTTATGGGTCCATCCATTACCATGTTTTTCGCTTCGTACGTGTCTTCTATAGCATTTTATTATTATTAATGCCATGACAAATGAATAGTGTTTTGTAACTATTTATGTTTTTTTGTATTACTCCTATACTTTGTACCCCTTTTAGTCTTTTGCTTCTAGAGAGATCTGACGTTTCTATTGGGTTTGCTTTCTTTCCTACGCAGACGTTAGCGGTTGCCTCTGTGGACGGCGGCCGTTTGTGTGGGACGCGGACGGTCGATGTCACCACCTTTTTTCGATGAGGCCCAATATGTTGTTATGTATTAAAAAAGAAAGGTAATGATTTGTTTGGGTTTGTTTCGATAAAAGATTTATGGAATATATATGGGATATTTTTTATAGACTTCTTTACAAGCAATAATTTGAAATTCGTATATTAATATATAATTTAAACGTGTTTTATATTTTAATTTTTATGTGTGATGATTTTTTATGTACGTTTTGAGTTGGTCTACGTTGTGAAGTATATTTTTTTTCGGTTCGCGTCAATTATGATTTGTTTTATGTGACGGCATAAATTCGAATTACTCTACGTTTCAACGTAAATTTAATTTGAAAACGAGTCTGGTTAATTGTGGTCTACAACTCTATACTTCATCATACTGTATACGTTGACGCTGCAACGCGCGGACCGTAAAAAACCCAATTTATATCAATATTATACTTTAAGTTACTTATTTTCAAATCCCCTTCCTAATTTCATGAACTAGAAAAATAGTAAAAAATGTTTTTTTCCTTAAACTCAGGAAAAAACACTATTAAAAGTAGAATCCATTGAAAAGCATTAGAACTTTTTTATTAAAATTGAATAAAATACATAAAAGAAGAATAAAAAAATTCAATACCAAAAATGAGTTTGAAATTGAAAATAAATATAGTTTTAAAGTTTTATGAAAACTACGGGTATATTGGTTATATTTTATATTGTTTTTATAAATATGTTAATGTAAATATGATATTATAATTATTTATCCATATATATGATATTTAAAATTTGGTTTAGATATATATGATATTTGATAGGTTTATAGGGATATATTATATAGAAAGAGGTTCAAATACAAAGTTTATTTTTGCTACAAAGTGTGAGAAAACACAATAAGTCAAAAAAAGTCACAAAAAAATTATATCTCACAATCTAAATCGAATTTCAAAAAGTAATTCCGAGCTTTTGTTCCCCTAACCGTCCTCACTATGAAAAAAATAAAAGAAAAAAATAAAAAAATTAACGTTTTTTTATTGTGTCATTTATGAAAGACACAATGACGTCATTGTGTCATTATAAAAAGACACAATGACGTCATTGTGTTATTATGAAAGACACAATGACGTTATTGTGTCATAAAAGACACAATGACGTTATTGTGTCATAAAAGACACAATGAAATTTTTTATTTATTTATTTTTCTGAAAGAAGACGACGATAGGAATAGAGACTTCGAAGTACTTTTTTGAAATTCGATTTAGATTGTGACATATAATTTTTTTGTGACTTTTTTAGCCTCATTGTGTCTTCTCACACTTTGTAGCAAAAATACACTTTGTAGAATAACCTCACCCTATTATATATATGATACTAAAATTTTAGTATGGACATATTTGATATTTTGTAAGTTTGTAAAAACATATATAAATTAATCCAATAAATAAGAATAACAACAATGATAAAAGACCGGTGTGGTTTATACAACAGTTCAAAATTCAGATGTAGGCCGGACAATTTAACCGCTAGACAGATCTTAAACCAAACCGTGTAAATCGCTAGACCAAATTTTAAACCAAACCGTGTAAAACTCAAACTAACAAGCCGCTTTGATTAAGACAGTCTGCTTGGTTTCAACAGGCTACGAAGACATCCATTAAAACATTTATCTTTACATCAAGATGAACCATAAACTCGGTTGCTAAGTATAAAGGCAACATATCATCTGATGAAATGCAGGGAACCTTGTTAAAGACAACATAGAGAATTCACCAAACTTTAAAAAGAAAACATAAAAGTAAAATAAATATTAAAGAACTCTAACTTTCATCAGCAGTTGTTCTTCTGTATGGAAGTTAGTTACAGGATTTTGTTCATCAAACCACCTGGTCAATAATTACTCATTTACAATTTGCAAAATACTCATTGGATCTTCTTCATCAGAATCAAATTCAACCTGCATGAAAGATGTAATTACAATCAGGGTTATATATTGCGATTTTGACTCAAATCATAGATAACCCATTTTCATCTCTGAACCATCCTCCATGGCAATCGCGCTTCCAACCAGCTGCTGTAAACTTAAGTTCTTTCTCCCTGCGTTCTCGATAATCTAATGGCAGCTGCACAACCTCATTACTAGTTGCTTCCATTTGAACAAAGCTCGAATTAGTCAAATTATTCGGTGCCTTCTCAGAGTTCGGGCATCTAGATTGGCTGTTAACTGCAGTAGCTTGTTTAGGATGACTATGGTGAAGTACCTCAAAAGTGGCCTTTCGTGTTATTTCAATCAAGGGGTTGCTAGCTAAGTTTGCCTGCTTGACGGATGTGTGACCACTTTTGCTCATGGAAGTAGAATTTCCCGACAAGGCTATACGTTTATATCTCATTTTGTCTTTCTTCTTCTCTTTGTTTGAGCTTACTTTCTGCAGCAAGATGGCGTTTTGATTTTACATGAATCTGCAAATTGATTTCAAATAAATGATATTAGGTGTTTGCAAGTCAACATCATGAATGAAGTTAAGTGTCTCGATGTGATTTGCATCTGATATTCAACTTTAACAAGAGGACGGGTCTTGGATCACAGGTAAGGTTATTGTTTTATGATTTTGAGGTCATAGGTTCAAGTCATTAGAAACAGCCACCAACACAAAGTGCTAGGTAAGGCTGCGTTCATGAGATCGTGAAACGAACCAGCATCTCCCTGACCCCTATGCAAAGCGTGAGCACTTAGTTAGGTAAGAATTTTCGAAAATTTTATTTGATTGCCAATAGGCTATTTAAACATGAACATCAACACCAACACTAAATAATCCAGTTTCTAATCATTTATATACTTTTGAAACATATTTTGAAATAATTCTCATCTCAAACCCTAACATAAGGAAGAAAACCCAAATCCACAATACGAAAGCCACAACAGTTCATTTGAATGAAATTTTGCAATCTCACATATCGATCTTAGAGCATTTACATCCCACTCTTCATCTCCATCTCTATAATTATACTAAAATCACTATTTTTTTTCTTCTTTGTAATTAAATAATATTTTTTAATACCTTTATCATTTTAGGGTTATGGGGGGAAGGGGGGAATTGAGAACATACAGATAGCATTACAGGAGTATCGATGAGGGGGTTATGAGGGCACACGAGGCATGCATATTTGCCGGAAGAGAGCTTTCGGTATGAGGAAGAATGATCGCCAGTGACTTCCAAGAGAAGATCGTGGACTCTGGTCTTCCGGTGGTGTGCTTGTCTTCCCCAACTGTCTCCTTCAAACACGCTCATTCATGCACTGGAGCCAACATACAATGTTGCATACACACACCCCACCTATTTTTGTAGAATTGTAATGTGCCTTAATGCCATAGAGGACATTGAAATTATGTCACTCTCATGTGAAAGAGGTTTAAGTTTTATTGTAAGCATCATAGCAAATGATATAGATGGTATACAACAAAACCAGACTGCACTGGCCGGTCTGACCGGTTGGACCGGAAACAGGATTTTAATCCAGTCTGATTTGGTACTTTAAAACCATTTTGACATCAAACCGGTGGTCGGACAGGGAATCGGACCAATTGAACCGGGGAGTCAGACCAGTTGAACTGTTTTTTTATATATAACTAGTTTTTTATCTGCCACGCGCTGCGGTGGATCATACACGGCGTGATAGAATATAGATTACAATCGACCCGACTCGTTCCGAACTAAATTTATGTCAGAATGTATTATATTTGACCTGATTATTTTACAAACAAAATTTATATTGAAATATAGATCAACCCAAAACATATATGAAAAAAACATGTAGCAGTGCCGTATGCAACATGATAAAGTATATATTACAATCGCACCCGACTTATTTCTGAACTAAATTTACGTCGAAACGTATTTATACCGTTGAATGAAACATATTATATTTGACCCAACTCGTTTCTGAACTAAATTTACGTTGAAATGTACGTACCTTCAAATGAAACGTATTATATTTTACCCGGCGCGTAAATTTACGTCAAGACATATTTATACCGTCAAATGAATGTATTATATTTCAATTGACCCGTTGTCCCATATGTTGGACTATTTGAAGATGATACTTACCAAAACCTAAGTACTGAATCTCATGATGATTACCAAAACCGATATGGTGAAGCTATGCTGAAAATATTATCAAAACGAAGAAAATTGACCAAAGTCAAACTTGGTCAACCATGGCCAAAGTCAACAGTCAACATCAGCGGTCGTCCCGAGTGAGGTCAGCACCCGACAGTCACGCATCAACAACTAAGAATTTATCAGACTTAGATGAATATTTGTGTAATCATTAGGGCTTAAATGTAATTTTATTCAGTTATGTAAAGAGTATAAATTGACTAAGTGTAATCTTTTTTAGACTCTAGGCAATATAGCACTAACAGTAACAAACAAGAGAGAATTAGTCTAGTGAGAGAAACAATTAGGTTGAGTGTGTATGAGAGAGAATTTTTTAACAAACTCCCTTTGTAATCTCCTAGCATCATCATCCATATGAATGAATGAAATTTTTATGAATATGTGTTCTTGAATTGTTCAGCATTCATTCATCATCATACATTAAATCTTGCAATAGATCTTCACTTGAAATCATCAACAGATCTGTGAGATTTCGCATCACAGATCTGATTAATGGCAACAATACGATTGCAATATTCTATCCATCATTATCGAATTTCCACAGTTGGTATCAGAGCCTTGGCTCCTTGTTCTTCAAAACCACAAGTTTAATCTGCAAATTGTTGTTGTTTTTGATGAAATCAAGCTACCATTAGCTTAGATTTGTTATTTTGTGAAGATCTACAAGTTTTTACATTAATTGAAGTTTATTTGAGCCATTAATTTGAAGATTTAAGCAAACTTCTTCTTCAGGTCTTCAAATGTTCATAAACATGAAATTTTGATTTTGTTGTTGTTTGATCGAATTTAAGCTTCTAATAGCTTTAGTTTGTGATAACTAACACATTTGTAAAGTTTTATATCAATTAAACATCCACAACTCTTGAATTTGAAGATTTTTGAAAATTTTGTGTTCTTGAGAAAAGTTAACTGTTCTTGAGGAAAATTATCAAAAATCACGAATCTGATGTTGTTTAGCTGAAATTAATAGTGGTTTTGGCTTAGAAACATCAAATCTAAGGTTCGTTTATCATTTTCAACAACCAAATCATCCATTTTTGAACATTGATTCTTATATCTGGGTTTTTGTTTCATTGTGTTCTTCATAAGTTCATCATCTAAATCCGAGTTTAGGTGATGATTATACAAAATTGATTGTTGTTTTAGCTTAGAATCACTTATCTATAGCTATCATAACATTTGGTTTTATCAAATTCCATCAAAAACCCAAGAATCAAAAGTTTGTTCATTCAAGAACATGAAGTTTGACTTTTTCAAAGTCAAACTGTTTTAAAATCTCAAAATTCAGCTTAATTAATGATTTAATCCAGATTTGATTCGGTTGTTCATCATTCAATCATTCTAGAATCATTCAATAATCATTCAAACATACAATTTTTCTAAGTGTTCACAACTGATGAACAAATTCATCCACAGCTGATGTGTTAAAACCCACAGCGGACAAATACCATTATACATCAATTTTGTCCAAGGTTTCACAACTGATGAAGAAACTCATCCACAGCTAATTCACAACACTCATAGCGGACATTGAACACACCAACTTAGTCCACAGCGGACGAGTTGAATCAGACACAAAACAGTCCACAGCGGACACAACAGTCCACAGCGGACACAACAGTCCACAGCGGACTCAACAGTCCACATCGGACACAATAGTCCACAGCGGACACAACAGGTCCACAGCGGACATTCATTTGTCCACAGCGGACAGTAACTTCACAGCAGACAGAAACAACCACGTCCATAGCGGACGTTGAACAAAACACAACATCTCACAGCGGACGTTACTTTCATTTTCATCTGCTTAAAAACACAACTCACAGCGGACGTGTAAACATCACAGCATCAAAAGTTTGCTCTCAGAAGATTTTGTTGTTCTTGGAAGGTTTTTGATTGTTCTCGGAAGTTTTTGAACTCGAAAGAATTCCTTGTTCGAAAGCTTTTAAATTTGACAAACTTTTAAAGCTTGTTATCAGAAGTTTTCAACTTGACTAACTTTTATAAGTTGTTCTCGGAAGATTTGAGAACTTCATATTGACTTCCTGTTGATCAAGACATATATACTTCGGAAGAGTTGAGTTATTTTCAATCAAGTCACAAAATCATTTAAATTTTAATTGAGACGATCCAAATATTGTTACTTTTAAATTAAGCTAGATTAATCTTAGTCCAACTTAACTAAATTGTAATTGAACTGAGTTAACTCTTTAATTAGGTTGATCTAATTAAATTGAGTTTCGACATTCTTTGGATTCAATTAAAATTTTAAAATTTGATTTAGTTTGAAACACAAAAACAATTGTTAAATCATTTTTGTTTTTAAACAAAATGGAAAATTTAACATCATTCACTAACATTCGTGTTTCAAGAAACCGGACTATCTTTCTTGCTGTAGGTAAAAAGAGGTTTCAAGAATTCAAACAAAGGAAACCAAGCTACAACTAACTAAATAACAACAGCAAATCAAACAAAAGCTGCAACCAACCAAACAATAGCAACATATCAAACAAGAACAACAATTCATTGTTTGACAAGACAAATTTTCAGTTGTACATTAGTCACATTGAGAAAGAACTGATGCATTTACATTTGTGTGATCTTGCAAATTCAAACAACACATTGTCTAATGATTTGATCAAATGCAGGTCAGAGATTAAACAATCTCAAAGAAATGATCAAGCATAAATCAAGACATTGAATCAACAAAACATCAATTTAGCTCAAGAGATAAACCAGTTGCAAGACAAAATGGTTCAACAAGAAATCAAACTTGAAGAGTTAACAGCTGAGCTTGCAAAAGCCACAAACAACAACACAAACATTCCTCCATTGCCTGAAATTCCTGAAGACAGAAAGATCAATCTATGCTTATTATCATGCATAGATGAAGTACAAGCATATCAAAAATATTGCAACAATCTAGCATACATGATAAAGGAGGAAAGAGCTTCACATTAGAGGAAGTACAAACTTCTGCTAATCACATCGGTTCACTAAAGAAAGAAGTTGATAACTTGTTTAAAGAAAACCACAAGCTGAATGCTCAAGCAACTAAACTCTCTATGAAGTTAACAAACACAAAGGCTGAAGTTGAAGCAAGTACAACCAAAACAATCAATAACTTGCAACATTACATTGAGCGTCTAAATCAAGCAATCAATACAGAAAAGGCTACAAATGTAGAATTGAAGATACAACATAAAGCTTTTGAAGATAAAATCAATTCTCTACTGAAGGATGTAGACAAACTCCTTGGAGAAAGATTTAGTCTTCAAGCTCAAGTTACAAGACTCACTGAGTCTATAACAAAGACAAAAGTAGATGATGCATCAACAGAAGTTGAACTCGAGAATTTAAAGCTGTCCGCTAGCAAGTTGGAAGAACTACTTGATGCACAAAGAGATCAGAAGAAGAGTGTTAGAACTACATACCCTGTTGTTCCTCCTCCTTAAATGATAACTACACAGAAATGCCAACTTCAATGACAAGTCCAATCAAAGAAGATTCAAATATGCATGTTCATCCACCATCTATTATCACTCAAATCACTTCTCCTAAAACAACATCAAAGCTGTACCTCAAACTAGAATCACCATAGAATGAAACCTTTCATACCTGTGATGGTTAAGATGGAGATCCTGCAAGTGCTGAAAGTGATGAAGAAACCAACCAACCAAACAAAGCAATATTGACATGTACTAACCATTTCATTAAAGAAATCAATCCAAAACAAACACAACTATAAAAATCCAAAGCAACAAAGCCTGGCAACAAACAAAAGGCTATGGTTCTCTATGAGAAATTCAAACCAGCTGGATTTCTTGAACCAGAATTAACAAAGGCCGAACTGAAGGCAAAGATTAAGATGGAGTTAAAGAACAAGCAGAAGCCTGAGGTACAAGAAATCAAAGAACAGGTCAAGAGGAAGAAAACCAGATCTAAAAGAAAGAAGAAAAATCAGACCAAGTCTTCTACACCTGATCCAAACCAACCATCAACCTCAAAAGCTATATTAGAAACTCCAAAACAATAATCAATTCTCTACAAGACATGCAATTCAGATTCACACAACACGTCTGAGTGTAAAAACACTGAGAGTGATACATATATATGTCCTCACAAGAGAAAGCAACCAAAACAACCAAGACAAAAGGCTGTGAAGTTCCAATCAAATCCAACTTCATCATCCAAGCATAAGGGAAGAAGATGCAGACCTACTCCTCACTGCTTAAATTATGACTTAGAGAATCATACCACTTCAGAGTGTTCATACAATAACTCTCCAACACCATAACACAGAATAGGTCAAAGATCTTATCATCCGTTAGAGTCGTACTCACTGAGATCGGAGCATAAGCACTACAACAAACGTCATAGCTACTCTTCTCTCGATCACATCGACATGGGTATGATTTTAAACATTATGATATTCATGATTTTTGGGCATCAAGACATTATCCTAGGTCATACACATAACATAAGTATGACAGATATAGGAATGATGCTTGGCATAATGGCTATCATAAAAAATCACATATATTAAATTAATATAATCATGATTATAATTCTTATCATGAATATGATCACATGCCTAGAAGAAACAAACATGATCAAGGACACAGATCCTTTGCTACACCTCCACAAAACTTTCAAAAGCAAAATAGATTTTCTAAACCAACCAAAAGATTTTCAAAAGCCAAACAAACTCCTTTTGTTAAAAAAACTAAAGTTAAGTCAGTTGGTTTAAAATCAAAACAATGTTGGAGAAAGAAAACAATTTCAGGAGGTGAATCTTATACATCACCAGATAAAGCAAAATCATACACATATCAGCAAGTCATATATAAAGATGCTAATGGACAACTCAGGATAGTAATTGCCTGGGTTGAAATATCTAATTAATTTGCTAGTGTGATAAGGATAGTTATGGAGGCCTGCCAACCCAAGAAAAGTTAGCAGTGGCTGATCCCTTCTCATGACAGGAACGTTCTTCCTGCTCATGATGTTTATGATGCAACTGAGCCAAATGGAGTAGAAATTAACCATGATTCAATGCAGGACATCAATCATTCACAGAAACTAAGATGGCAATGCAAGAAACAACCAATGTTTTATTCCATCTGCTTAGTTTGATTACATTGCTACATGGACTAACAATTGATGATCTCTTTTAATTTGATAACACATATGCCATTTTTTTATTTTCTTAAAACCAAAAAATCCTAAAAGAAATTAGAAAATCAAGAAAAGTCCAAAATATTACTATTATGTAATTATTTTTGAATCCTCCTGCATTTACATGTGAAATGATAGTATACTCATCTACTATCTTCTACATCTATTTTTCTGATCAATAAAGACTGACAAGACTCTGTTTGATATGTTAGTAGGCTCAGTTTGGATTCAAGATAAACATATTTATGATGAACTAAATCAATATGCATTGTGGATGAAAACCATCTTAGGGTATTGGTAAGCAATGATTTTTCCAAATGTTTGCTTGTGTGGTTACCTAAACACACCATGCGAAATGGTTTATAAATTTCTCATTGATAAAAGCATCTGTTTCTCCTTTGTTGTATGTAAATACAGACCTGGAGTAAACATAAGGACAGTTTATGTTCCTCCTCTTGGTGTCTCATACACAAAAGTTCCTCACCCTCCAAAGCTTTTATTGAGGGAGAGTATACGTCAAGTCTGAAGAATGTCTGATGCTTCTCCTTCACTTATGAAGTTGAGATAAAGCTGCTGATATTGCTACCTATGCAGTCCACAGTGTTTGCAAATAGGTGTATTTTCAAGTCTTCAAAATAAGACTAGAAGATCAGCTGATGAAACATCCATGAAGTGCTGAAACAAAGTCTGTATGTACTGAAACAAAGTCTTTTTCTTAATGCCTTTTTCTGAAGCTTCTAAGAAGATGCTACCAAAAAGGGGGAGAAGACCGTACTTCAAGACTGCACATCAATCAACATCCAAGGTTCTTGATAATCATAAGCTTTTGGCAGCATCATCTTAGATGGAGTATTGTTAGACTATTTGAAGATGATACTTACCAAAACCTAAGTGCCGAATCTCATGATGATTACCAAAACCGACACGGTGAAGTTATGCTGAAAATATGATCAAAATGAAGAAAATTGACCAAAGTCAAACTTGGTCAACCATGGTCAAAGTCAACAGTCAACATCAGCGGTCGTCCCGAATGACGTCAGCACCCGGCTGTCACGCATCAGCAACAGAGAATTTATCAGACTTAGAAGAATATTTGTGTAATCATTAGGGCTAAAATGTAATTTTGTTTATTTATGTAAAGAGTATAAATTGACAAAGTGTAGTCTTTTTTAGACTCTAAGCATTGTAAGCACTAACAGTAACAAACAAGAGAGAATTAGTCTAGTGAGAGAAACAATTAGGTTGAGGGTGTGTGAGGGAGAATTTTCTTATAAACTCCCTGTGTAATCTCCTTGAATCATCATCCATATGAATGAATGAAATTTTTATGAATATGTGGTCTTGAATTGTTCATCATTCATGTAAGATCATCTGAAGATTATAAGGCTGATGCAACCAACAAGCCTGAACAACCAAGTCTTCCATGCATGCACTAAGGAACAAAGATGAACTAGCTTTGGAAGTCTTACACTCTCAATGTGTCTAAGTGTAAGATCTTCCGAAGCTAACAGTTCAGAAGGAGTTACTTCGGAAGTTTCACACTCAAACATAAAAATATTCTAAGTGTGAAATCTTCTGAAGCCAAAGACCAGCATCTTCCAAAGCCAAAGATGAAATCTTCCGAAGCTTCAGAGACAAAGTCTTCCGAAGCTGTGAAGATTGATTTCTTCAGAGGACAGAGAAAATATGCTTTCTCTGAATCAACTTTTGATAAAGCTGACACACTTTCTGCTGCCTGCTATGGTGGTTCACCTACTTTACATAAGTTGGTGAAACTTCCATGCTTTATCAAAAAGTAGGAATGGTCTTTGTCTGTAACTTACCTTACTTGTTCCTGTAAACTTTTTGTATTAGGAAAAGTCATTGAGCTATGACATATCATAGTCACTAGTCAAAAGGCAATCTGCCTTTTGACTTTAAATTGATCTTGTTGTCTAGATTAGTCAAATCCCAATTATCTTTACATGTAAGTGACGGTTGTAGGTTGTAGTATAAAAGTGTCTCAGGTCCTTGTAATTTCTTTATGCTTTGTAACAGTTGTAAAAGAACTTGAGATCAATATACAACATCCTTGAAAACCAATCTTGTGTTGTTCTTAGTTCTGTCTCTTTAAATTACTTGTATTCTTAGTATCATCTATTTTAAGTTACCAGTTCCCTATTTGAATTGTTAAGTGATCTAAGATCTCTCCTCAGTGTGAAACTAAGTGTTATGTACCCTTACCCGGTCCTGCAGTGAAAGCAAGATCTTCCGAAGGTCCAGTCTCCAAATCTTCTGAAGCTGCAAAAGCTTCCGAAGCTTTGAAGGTCAAGCCAAATTTCCAAAGGTGGTGTGGAAGATGAAGGAAGACCGTGTGACTGAAGAATATTCATCAACAACAACAAATGATCCTCATAGCCTGAACATAGGATCACTTACTGTTTCATTGCCTTCAACTCATCTTAACAAGCCCAAGACCAATAAGGCTTGGGTTTCCAACTGTAACTAAATCATATCTTTTTGTGTAGGGACAACCAAAGGCAAACAGAAATGTGTCGATTATTGATAGTGGCTGCTCCAGGCACATGACAGGCAATGAGTCCTTACTTCAAAACTTTGAAAGATTTGATGGAGGACCAGTTGCTTTTGGTGGAGATGCAGGAGGTTACATTACTGGCAGGGGCAAGGTTACAAATGGTAAGCTCAGCATTGAGAAGGTAAACTTTGTCAGGGAGCTTGGATACAATCTTTTGAGTGTGTCCCAATTTTGTGACCAAAAACATCACATGCTCTTTACTAAGCATGAGTGCATTGTTCTCAAGCCCGGGGTTGACATTCCTTAAGAGCATATTCTACTCAGAGCCCCCAGGAGAGGGAACATGTAAAAGATGGATCTGCTGGAAACATCTCCCTCTGGAGAAGTTTCTTGCTTTTTGTCTAAAGCAAATAGTGATGAGTCTTTCCTTTGTCATAAAAGAATGTGCCATGTAAACTTTAAAAACCTGAATAAATTGATTAAGAATGATTTGGTAACTGGAATGCCAAAGAAAGTTTACAAGTGATGACCACTGTGTTGCATGCCTGAAAGGGAAGCAACACAAAGTGTCTCACAAGCCAAAGGAAATGGACTCTATCACTACTCCCCTACACTTGTTATATATGGATCTGTTTGGCCCCACCAGTGTAATGAGTCTAGGAAGGACCTCTTACTGTTTAGTGATCACAAATAATTTCACAAGATTTACTTGGGTGTTTTTCCTTAGAACTAAGGATGAAACCCCTGAAATCTTAAAGAACTTCATTCTAAAAATTGAGAATCAATCTGATCACAAGGTCAAGACCATAAGATGTGATCAAGGAACTTAATTTAAAAACAAAATCCTTGATACATTTTGTGATGAAAAAGGTATTTCAAGACAATATAGTGCTCCCAGGACTCCTCAACAAAATGGTGTTGCTAAGAGGAGAAACAGGACACTTATTGAAGCTGCTAGAACCATGTTGTCTGACTCTAAACTGCCTATCACCTTCTGGGCAGAGGCTGTCAACACAGCCTGCTATGTGCAGAACAGAGTTTTAGTGGTTAAGACACATGGTAAGACTCCTTATGAACTATGGCATAAAAGGAGACCATTCATTGGTTTTCTCAGAACATTTGGATGTCCTTGCACCATCTTGAATACCAAAGATCAAATAGCCAAGTTTGCTGAGAAATCAGATGATGGACACTTTGTTGGATACTCTTCTCAAGCTAAGGCTTATAGAGTATACAATCTCAGAACTAGAATCATTGAGGAGTCAGCCAATGTGACTTTCAATGAACACACACCCTGTGTGAAAGGTTCTGGTCCGGATTGGCTGTTTGATCTTGATTTAGTTACCAACTGTTTTAACAAGTCTTGTGAGAATGTTTCAGGATCTACAGATAACAGATCAACAGAAGATCCTGATCCAAGATTTGAGCTGAGAAGACCAACCAAGAAGACTACTTCAGCTCCAGTGGTGACTAACCCTGTAATTGAGGCTCCTATCAGCACAAGCATGACAAATACTGCTGATTCAACTGAATTGCCTTCAAATTCCAGCTCAGAGGCTTAGAATTCAGGAGAAGGAACTTCTAATGCAGGAGGAACTGGAGGTGGTGACAGTGATCAAGAATTTCTTGATGCTGATAACCACTCCATTGAAGACAACATGAATGATGTCACACACTCATTGGATCAAGTTTCTCTTGATAAGTGTGCTGATGTGGTGGGAGACACCTCATTGCCAGATCAGAATTTCTCTAATTTAGATCTGTCCAACCAACTTGCTGTGATCCCTCAACTTGGATCCACAAGTCACATCCCACCACAAACATCATTGGAAATGTTGACTCAGGGGTAAGAACAAGAGGACAAACTCATGACAGCCATGTTTGTCTACATTCTTGTTTCTTATCCCAGATAGAGCCAAAGAAAGTTGATGAGGCTTTGAAGGATGGAAGCTGGATTGAAGCTATGCAAGATGAGCTGCTTCAAATCAGAAGACAGAAGGTGTGGAACTTATGCCCTCTTCCTCAAGGGAAGACTGTCATAGGTACCAAATGGGTATTCAGGAACAAGAAGGATGATAGAGGGATTATCATCAAGAACAAGGCTAGACTGGTTGTCCAAGGATACACTCAAGAAGAAGGGATTGATTACACTGATGTCTTTGCTCCAGTTGCAAGACTTGAAGCTGTAAGAATATTCCTGGCTTATGCTGCATCCAAGGATTTCAAGGTCTACCAGCTTGATGTGAAATGTGCTTTTCTCTATGGGGTGATTGATGAAGAAGTTTATATCAAACAACCACCTGGCTTTGCAGACCCAGATCATCCTGATTATGTCTGCAAGCTTGATAAAGCTCTATATGGACTGCATCAAGCTCCAAGAAAGTGGTATGAGACACTATCAACATACCTCTGTCAACATGGATACAAAAGAGGTACTATTGATGGGACTCTCTTCATCAAAGAAACAGGGAATGACACACTGCTAGTTCAAATATATGTAGATGACATCATCTTTGGTTCAACTAATCCAAAGCTCTGCAAAGACTTTGAGATGCTGATGAAGAATAGATTTGAAATGAGTGCCATGGGGGAACTCAGTTTCTTTCTAGGAATTCAAGTGAAGCAGGTTGAAGATGGCATCTTCATTAGTCAGTCAAAGTATGTACAGGACATACTTACAAGATTCAAGATGACTGACTGTAAGGTTGCAAAGACACCCATAGCCAGAAACCACTCCCTTGGTCCTGATCTTGAGGGGGAGTGTGTTGATGAACATCTCTACAGGGCTATGATTGGGTCACTTATGTACCTTACTGCTAGCAGGCCTGATATTATGTTTGCCACATGTATATGTGCAAGATATCAAGCCAACCCCAAGATGTCACACCTAATCACTGTCAAAAGGATTCTCAGATACCTCAAGGTGCTCCAAATCTAGGCCTTTGGTATCCAAAGAATTCAGACTTTAATCTGTATGCTTATAGATAGTGATTATGGTGGCTGCAACATGACTGCAAAGTCCACATCTGGGGGATGTCAATTCCTTGGTGGAAGGATAGTCTCTTGGCAATGCAAGAAGCAATCCTGTGTGTCTGCATCAACTGCTGAAGCTGAATACATTGCTGCTGCAAGCTGCTGTGCTCAAGTGCTTTGGATTCAGAATCAGATGCTAGACTATGGGTTCAACTTCAAGGACTCCCATCCACATAGACAACAACAGTGCCATCTCTATTACAGAGAATCCTGTGCAGCACTCAAGGACCAAACACATCAACATCAGGTATCATCTGATTAGGGATAATTTTGAAAAGGGATTAATCAAACTAATCAAAGTTAACACAAATGAACAATATGCTGATCTGTTCACAAAGGCATTTGATGAACAGAGATTTAAATATCTTGTATCAGCTATTGGGATGATTAACTTTGAATAGATTTTCTTTAATAACTTAATCAACTTTATTTCCTAAAACTGTGTGTCCTAAGTTGTCTATTAGATCACCTCATAAACCCAGTTCTCTTTGGAAGAAAACTAACTTTTAACTGATATTCCTTAGATTTGTGAAAATTTACCTTCGAAAGAACTCAAATTGCCTTCGGAAGAAATTTATGTCTTTAAATCATTTAACAGCTTATCTAAGATTTACCTTCGGAAGAAATTCTTGGAGTATCTTCCGAAGCTTAAATTTGTATATAAGCACTTAAATGCATTCAAAGAACAAATATCTTCCGAAAGCAACTAAGTCTCGGAAGACTTATTCACTTCTTCCGAAGCCAAATTTTCAAAATTCTTTGAAATATCTTCCGAAGGCCAAATTGTCTTCGGAAGTTTTACAACTTCCAAGAAAACTAACTTTTTGGGCGCCTTTTTCAGAAGTAAGACCCACTTGCGGATTTCAAAGTTTATCTTTTCGTCATAACTTTGTCTCAAATCCGCAACATATATCTTCCAAACGGTTCTATTTCGTCTCTCTACTCTCACTGATTCTTACCCTAAATTTACCCCCAAATTTCATCTTCTTCTTCCTTTCTTCACTGTAAAGCTTCCTCAAATGGCCAACATTGATCGTCGCAACGACCCTGATTTTTCCATGCACCTACACAGGCAACACAATCAGGTTGCCCTGTTACACTCTGAGAAGGATCCAAGCTTCTCAGATGTGTGTAGGTACCTTTCTTCGTCTCACTACTTCACCTCCCTTACAATTGATCCTCCTTTCTATGAGGATCAGTTGCTTGAGTTCTGGAGGACCTATCAAGAGGTCACCATGGACGGGGAGAAGGCACTGTCTGCTACAGTACAGGGGAGGACAGTTTTCATCACTCCGGCCATCATAAACACCCATTTGCAGCTGGATGATGAAGCAGGTGAGCTGTCCTTTCCCAAATCTGCTGTCAACCACTCCTTTCAGCAGATGGGCTATGAAGGTGACTTCTCAGTCAAAACCTTCAGGAAGGGGAAGGTCTCATCTCAATGGAAATACCTCCTCCATGTCGTCATTCACAGCCTTTCTAACAAGCATGGAGGATGGGATCAAGTTCCAGAAGACCTCTCCTTTATAGTCCATGGGATGGTACAAGGGGTCAAGTTCAGGTACTCTCATTTGTATATACTAATTTACTTGCAAACTTGGACTCCTTAGAGTATTACATGTTCCCTAGGTATGTTCAACACATTCTCAACTGTGAGTTGGGACCACAGTTGAGGGGAACAGGTAATATTCTTAAAATAGGACAAATGAGGCCCGGCATCTTCAAAATCTTGAAGAAGCCAACTGTTGGCTTCTCTGGGGTAGAAACAGCCCTTGTCCCAAAATGTTTGAGCTCATTGCTCAGGGTGAAAACCTAGCAGCACCAGCTAGTGTTGAACCAACACCCTCCACCTCTCACCACCTCAAACACAGCCTACCATCACCATCACCTACAAAGAAAATCCCAACGAACCCCTGCACTTGCTACTGAGCATGTGCAGGCCCCCATATCAGAACCCATACAGGAGGAAGAATCTCGAGCTCCCACTTCCCCTGAGGAGCAGACCACTCCCATCTTTCAACCACTCAGTGCTGAGGTTCCTCATGCTCAGCCTGATGAGCTCACAACCCCACAAACAGCCTTAAGCCATCACTCTGAGTCTCAATACTCTAGTGATCAACCTTCTGGGAAAGCTACCATCCCCAACCTCTTGATCTAAACCGCCCCATTCCCAGCCTTGACTTCTATTCTGATGAAGATTTGGGCTTCAGTGAGTACCATGAGTCTCTCCTCTCTTCCCACACTCAAGAAGAGATGAGTACTCTTGCTTCCCCCATCTCTAGCCCACATCAGCAACCCCCTACTGAGGTGGATCGTCCTGAACTTATTCAGGAAATCCATATGGCAGAGGCTATCACTTTTGCAAGTGATAACATCACTAGGACCTCTACCATGGCAACCCAGCCTCTTGACACTTCTCTGGAAGTTGTCATTGGGCAGGGGAAATCCAGCAGCCAAGAAACCCATGCTGGTGGTGAGGAAGAAGACTTAGGTCCAATTCTCTCATCCCCAATGATTCTTCATCTGAAGATGAGGGGAGTCTGCAACAAAAGGTGCACAAACTGTCACATCTTTGCACCTATTTTGTTTCAAAGATAGCTCACCTGGAATCTCAGGTGACTATCTTACAGAAGAGGGTCAATGACCAGCAACTTGAGATCACCGATCTCAAGGGCAAGTTGGCTGAGAAACCCATGAGGACAACTCATCCAGGTCCACAAGAACCTATGGATGTCATGAATCAATCTCCCAGCTCACCTATGCAAGAGGGTGATGCTACCAAAAAAGGGGAGAAAATTCTGACAATCACAGAACCTGGGAGTTCTTCCCAGAGTATGGACATAGAGGAATCACCATCCTCTCTTACAGATGCTCATACTCAGCAACCTCCTCTAGACAATGATCTACATTTGCTCATTCAACAACTGTTTGAGGAGGGAATACCAAGAGCAATGTCTGCCCCTTCTGAGAACCCAATCTGGGTTGGGGGTATGACAGTAATAGGAGAGCTCTTGTGATCTCTAGAGCTCAGGGTCAACTAGAAGTTCTCAACATTTCACACCTGAGTTTCTATGAGAGCATCAACTTGGTAGATCTGCCACTTGTCAACCCAAGCAATAACAGACAAGCAGCAAGATTGGCAGAAAGAATCCAAGACAGGGTGCTAGAGGAGTTTAAATTGAGATCAAAATTATATAGACAGAGGCTAGCAGGTGAGATCTTTGGTCAACTGGATGTTGAGGTAGACCCGAGATTAGCTTCGAAGGGAAAACCTTGACTGAAGGCCCAGAGGTTGAACCTGTGAACCTTGAGACAGGATCTCCCTGCACCCATTACCCTCAGTGAAACACCAGCTGGTGATGGTGTTTCACAACCTCTCTCTGGCCAGAGCTTGACAGCTGAACCAAGCAATGAAGGCCAAAGCTCTCTCCAGCCTGAGTCACCAAAGCCTGTGGTTGACAAAGGCAAAAGGAAACTGACTCCTGAGGAGATTGAGGAGGAGAAGAGAGAGAGGAAGAGGAAGCTGAGGGGAGAGAGTTCAAGTGGTTCCCCAGGGTTTATGGAAGCTGCAATCAGGGCTGCCCCCAGGCTAAACACTCAGGAAGATGAGTTAAGGGCAGCCAGGCTAAACTACCTGGGAACCAGAAACTATAATGTTGATGAACTCATCTCTCTCCCCTTAGATGAGTTGAATGAACTGGCTGACACAGAGTTGTCAAAGGAGAGGAAGGAAGCAGAGGATGCAGCATTGCTCCTCAAGCACAAGGAAGAAATGAGGCTGAAAAGACTCTACAAGAACATTCCTGTCCTCTCCCCAGTTCAAGAAAGTCCTGACCAGAGACTGTGGCCACTGAACAACCTCAGGTAGCAACTGAAGAAGAAAGACTAAAGATGATCAGCTACCTGAGTGCCACAGGTCTCTATCAGGCAGATGCACTTCTTCCCTTACCATCTGAGTACATATTGTTTGAATACAATAAGCAGATGGAAGAAAAAGCTAAAAGAGAAAACAAGCTGAAAAGAAAAGATTAAGGGAAGAAGCTGCAAAGTCAAGGGCCATCATCCACAAAAGCCAAAAGAAGTCTCTCTCTGACAGAAAAGGATGATGAGCTTCTTAAGCTGTATGGATTCTCCGGAAGGAGGCTTGGCCTTATGTCTCTATCCACAATGGATGAGCATATCAGGGTAATCAAGAAGATAAAGAAGGGAGAGCTGGTGGACTTGCATTCTCCACCAGTCCAGCTCAACCTGAAGTTGAGTGAAGGTTGAACCCACTGAGACAACACAACCTGAACCTGGAGCTGCATCTCAGCCAACTTCATCTTCTTATCCTAGCAGGGTCCTCCTCTCTCTCCTTCTGAACTTGTGAGAGAGGAGATCCCAACTGAGGGGACTCAACTGAACAACCTGGTACTCAAGACCAGTCCCCTTAGTTAAAATCATCAGGGAGAAGAAAAGGATGGCAAAGATCAACCTCAAAGAAAAAAGAGAAGAAAGGCATCCATCTCCCAACCTCAGGATGAGTCAGAGCATCCTAAGGGAGTGCATGAAGAGGTCTCTCAAACAACTCCAATCATAGTAGAGCCTCTTGCTGTTGGAAGACAAATTATGTCATGGTCTTATGATCAAGATCAAGACAATTGTATGTCATAAGAGATCAGATGGCATGCATGTCTATTCCTCAGAAGACATGCTTTAATCTTTCCTCTGCATGATCTCCTTTGACATGAGAAGTTCTATGTTAGTCTGAAGGATCCAGACCTAATGATGAAGAAAGGTATGCTGAGGATCCTAATGTGGACTATCAAAATTAAAGAACTTCTCTGTTTTGGTAGCATCAGCCTAGGGGGAGTTTGTTAGATCATCTGAAGATTATGAGGCTGATGCAACAACA